>JAQZBX010088300.1:0-12761 GCA_029593785.1 Cabassous unicinctus | reverse complement strand
AAAAAAAAAAAAAAAAAAGACATGTGCTTTAATTATTTTTAGGAGGTACCAGGGATTGAACCTGGGACCCTGTACATGCAAAGCAAGCACTCAACCACTGAGCTACACCCCAAGCATAGAACTGTACAAGAAAAACAAGCATCTTAAAATTTCTGTCTAGCATAAGAAAAGAAAGGAAAACACCTGGACAAGGTCAAAATTATTACTGAAATTATTACAGCTAAGAACTCCCACGTGCTAGAAAGCCAGGAACTGTACAATATCAGACATTGCAAATTATGTAATTTCATCCTGCTGAGAATATTAATTACACGAATATGCTCTTGACTTTTAAGCAAGAGTAACCTGCACCTGCACTTTCTAGGTTATATTAGGTAACAAGGATTAGCGTTTTTTGCAGAGTGACAGTTTCACGAGCAATCACAACTCCCAGGAGGGGAAGTAGACTTCTGAATTTACCATCAGATAATACACAGCTGTCTAAAAAGAGGAGAAAAAGAATGCCTCGATTCCCCGAGGACAGCTGTCACATAGCAATGTCACTCAAGCCATCATGGCGTGCAGGAAGGGCTCAAGAGACAGGCTTCGGATGGCCCAAGTGCTGCAACCCAAGTCCCAAGTTCCAGAAAATGACTTTATCAGGTCAAAAGTGAACAAGGCGCAGAACCAAAGGGAGAACTTAAGGGGCAACTGGAAACTCAGAAATTGCTACCTTACCTCCCCATCTCCTTTACAGATAATGAAATGAAGAAACTCAAAGTCACAACAGGACTCCATAATGGCAATGTTAAGAGCTCAGGCTTTGGACCAAGGCCTTGAGTCCTGACTTTGCCACTCTTTAGATGACCTTAAGCACATATTTAACCTCGGTGAGCCTCAATTTCCCACATCTATTAAATGTGGAAAACAAAGGTAACTACCCCACAGAGTTGTTTTGAGGATAAAATAACACACAGTACTTGACATATACTCAAAAATATTAGCTGTTAAAAACAGCCCTTGATAGACTCCCAAATATGAAATCACATCAAAGGTGGGTTTTTTTGTTTGTTTGTTTGTTTGTCAGTTAAACTCATTTATTTTTAAGAGAAATCTCTATTTTTCCAAAATTCCTCATCTCCATATTTTCTTTTTCTAAAGAAACCACTAAATCAGAGTTCATATATTGGGGGGAAATTGTCATACCACTCCCCACAGCACATACACACACACAAATACAACATTCCTTCTCCAAGTGTTACAGTATTCCCAACTCCAAGTGTATGGTCCAGAATATTTCCATGGTTACATTTTGTTTTTAAAGCTGATAGGAACTGAAGTCACAATGGAAATCAGGAAAGCCTTCATATTTTCACACCTTCTAAAAATAATCTACTATAGCTCACCATGGTATATACTATATTCTCCTAATAGCACAGCATAGTATAGATTTATGGTATCTACTCAGCAATGATGTAGCAATACATACTGTAACATCTATTTTTATTTCCCATCTCTTGCTTGCTAGAAAGCCTCCCTATTCACACAGACATTTTTCCTGAGTGTCCTCCACCCAAATGTCCAATGCTTTTTTTTTTCTCAAATCCCCCCCTTGCTGCTCACCCGCTGTGTCCATCTGCTGTGTGCCTTTCTGTTGCATCGTCTTGCTGTGCCAGCTCACCAGGCCACGCGGGAGCTCCTTCAGCAGGAGGTCCTGGGGATTGAAACTGGGGCCTCCCACATGGTAAACGGGAGCCCAACCAATTGAGCCACAACTGCTTCCCTCCAATGTTTTTCTGACTCTATGACCTGGAGGTTTCTACTTCCAGTTCTAAGATAGAAGGAACTCAAGATATACAGTGTAACCTGAATGCATAAGATGGAAGACGTTCACAGTAGCAGTATTGACAACTGGATAATTCTTTGCTGTGGGGTTGTCCTGTGCACTGTAGGATGTTTAGCAGCATCCTCGGCCTCTACCCACCAGAGGCCAGCAGCAAACCACCCCCCGCAAAGTGTGACAACCAAAACTGTCTGCAAACATTGCCAAACGTCTCCTGGGGGACAAAGTCATCCAAGCTGAGAACTGGAATGACCTGTCAACTACGCAGTTTTCCATAGAGAACTGGTTCAGAACATGCAACACCTGAGTACCACGAATAGTTTTTGCGGAGGAGGATCGGGCAGCTGTGGAATCTCCATCTCCTCTTCCCTAGCAAAGGGAAACCTAAAAAACAGGGGTGGGGGGAGCACTAGCTCCCACAGGCAGAAATAGATGTGGACCTACAATCTATTTCCAAATACTTCCATTCCTTCCCCGCCCCATAAACTCCCCAATAGAACCACCCAAAGGCCCAGGTATATTTCTTCACCCTCACTTCTCTCTCCGAAGTCTTCATTCCTAAAATGCCTTCTCCAAAATCTACTTTGCCTCCATTTTTCTTTCTCCAAATCCCTATGCCTTCTTTTAAAAATTACACTTAAAAAAAATTACTTAAAATTCCTCACTTGAAAAAACTTCTCAGAGTTCAAGTACAGACACACATGAAGCAACATGTGCTAGAATGTTGCAGAGGGAGGGGAGGAGTTATTCCACCATCCCAGGACTTGGACTTTTCAAAATTCCATTTATATAGTAAATGATTTTTAATACATACAGACTGATGATCAAGTTGGCCACATGATCACCTTTTGGAGTCTGGGTTTATTCATCTGTCAAATTATTTTGACAAATGCAGCTGAATGAGATGATCTCTAGGACATATCTTGGCCTGAATACTATTTGCCAGTAGAACTTCAACCAACCACATAGCATGCCCCTTTTTCAATCTGATCACCCCTTGCAAGGGAAAAAACTTGGATCCTTACTCTCCAATACACCTTGATCTTACATTTGTCTGTCTCTCCAAACTCCAAATCCAGTGCTAAAATTTCTGGATTATCTAGAAAGCAAAAAGCAGAGCTGAATGCATGGGTTTGTTTGCTTTTCACCCACCAAGGGCCTTATAATTGAGCTCACTTAGGGCTGCACAGCTCACACATTTAGCTCTGGCACCTAGAGTTCCTCCAGAGCAGGGATTCTTAACCTTTTTTGTTCCACGGACACTTTTGCCAGTCCGGTGGAAACCATGGACCCCCAAGTCCACACTATACTGTGTATTATTTAATAAATATCTCACATGCCCACAAGAATAATGTTTTGAATTTCAATTTAAGCTCACTGACCCCTTGTTAAGAACCCCTGCTGCAGAGAGAAACCCATCAGCACAGAGTCCCTGGGTGGTGAGAAGAATAGAGAAAGCAGTGCATCCTTTGGTTAAAGTCACAATTAACACCATTTGTCCAAGGCCACTTTCTCTCACTGAACTTTGCAGTGTTCGCATCATCACACAGCGGTGGAATCCTAAGAAGTAGCCACACTTATGAAACACCCAAAACTGACGTCTTACTTTCATGAAAGGAATAAATGGCAGGGGTTTTCCTGATGAAATAGAACTGCCAGCAGCAGCAGCTGATTTTACCAACAGTGGCTCCAACCACAAGCCCGAGAGAGACTTCCCACCAATGAAAAGGGCCAAAGATCGCTGGTCTTTAGACCCTTGCTGCTCAAAATGTGGTCCTAGCACCAGCGTTGGCCTCACCTGAGAGCATGTTAAAAATGCCAAACTCTTAGGCCCCACCCCAGACTTACAGAAGCAGAATCTGCATTTTAAAAAGATCCCCAGCTGTTCTACACACACTTTCATTCAGGGTTCTCCAAACAGAACCAACAGGATATATGTGTAAATATACACACATATATAAACATGTCTGTGCGTGCACACAGAGAAATAAAGAAAATTGTAAGGAACTGGCTCACATAATTGTGGGGCTGGCAGGTCTGAATTCCATAGGGCAGACCATAGGCTATAAATTCCAATAAAGGTGATGTTTAAAGTCTTGAGTCTGAATTCCTTAAAGGAAACCGGCAGGCTGGAAATTCTAGTAAGTTGATGTTGAAGTCTTGAGGCAATTCTTGCTGGTAAAACCTCCAACTGACTGGATGGGGTCCAGCCAAATTTTGAGGGTAATCTCCTCTACTTAGCTGATTGTAGATGCTACTCCAATCTATGAAATACCTGCACAGTAACAACTCAGCCAGTATTGGGCCAAACAATTAGACACCATAACCTAGCCAAGTTGACACAAAAAAATGTACCATCACACCTGCACATTAAAGTTTGAGAAGGCCTGTTTTAGACCACAGACATATCAGAATTCATAGCAATGTGAAGGGAGCGAGCAATAAAACCATGCTTGAGAGCTGTTTTACAAATGCTACTAAAATGGCTGCTCTCTGTATTTGCAGGTGGGCTGAATAAATCAACGTGCACCCACCTGTCTTTTCCACAGTAGGCAGGGAGCCACTTTGCTTTTCAGTCAGACCCTGAGGTTGTTGGTTTCTCAGCATCTGTGACTAATATATCTTAGAGGTTAAAAGCAACCACCACACAGCTGACATAAATTTGGTAACTGCTGAGGGTAGAAAAGATATACCTGTTCTGACCAAGCTTAACTATCCCAGGTATATGCAAAACTGGTGAGCTCTCTGACAGCCCCCAAACCCTGGGCCCGGATGCTCTGTCCTCTCACATCCCAGTGTGTCCTCAAATCATTTCCTCAAATCTCTCAATCATCATTCTCCCTCATATTAGATTTCATTGGAGAGGTGTTTTTTGTTTGTTTGTTTTTTGTTGTTTGTTTTTTCGTGATTTGTACAGAGCAAACTTCCAAAAAGGATTTTATGTGGCTCATGAAGGTAAACACATGGTACATAAGACCAGGAAAATCAAAGCGGAACAAAAGCTAGTAGCAAGCCTCAGGAAAGGATGTGTTTCCTGCATGCGGAGTGAGCTCCCCTGCTGTGATATTCCAGCCTCCTCCATCTCCCTATCACCTGCTCCTCCCCAGGAAAGGAGAAGAGGATTAATGTGATGGATGAATTTGAGGATAAACTGGGACACTCAGCTCAACTCCTCCTTTTTGCTTCTTGTGAGTGAGAGTGCACAGGAGGAGGACAACTCCTCTGTGGCATAAGCCTCACCTCGGAAGACCCCACCCCCAACATGGGGAGACCTAAGGCAGCTACACTGTTTGGGGTCCAACATTCTATTTAATTCTGTGATTGACAGTGATATTTTTAAAAAGTGAAATTTTGTCCCCAATGTGGTTACAACCTTGGTCTTTTTCTCAATTAACTCAGAACTCCAGATGCTATATATTTTGGGCCCCTGCAAAATCTCAGCAAAAAGATGGGGGAAATTAATGCTACAAGACCCCTTCAATAGGTTATTAATACTAGTCAAGAAAAAAAAAAAAGTTCTGAATTTCCTGGCTACTAAGGCAAAAAGTAAAACCTGACAGGGGTGTTAGATAGGACCGGGGACCCACTCAGTATTCACTCCCCACTCATCTCAGTTGGCTTCCTCTCCCTTACAGACTAGGAAACTTAAAACCTGCCTCCCCAAAAAGTCATGTTCGCTAGAATCGGCCAAGAGGCTTGGTTCTGGCCAATAGGTACCCATGAGTAGGCAGAGCTGCCGCTTCACGTTCTCCTTCCGAGAGGAGCACGCCCAACGCCTGAGAGGCCAGGCGGCAGCCACTGCAAAGCCAGCCAAGCAGGAGCAAAGTAGGGACCCGCACCGCACAACGCAAGATTGTGCCAGCCCCTGGCTGCCCATCCCAGGCATCTTACTGCTTGAGACAAATGAACCCCCAATTTCTTAAAGCCATTTGGTAATATGGTTCCAGAGAATGCTGATCTGGAAGATGCACATGTGTATCTTCCACTATTTATATTCCTATGAAATCCTATAGATACATGTGTACATATATAGTCACATGTACATATACATAAATAATATTTACATTACTATAAAATCACGATGAAATAGAACTCAATTTCCAAGCTCACTCCACTTTAGAAAATTGAGGAAGTGTCACACACACAAAAAATGAGAATAAGCCATGAGGGATTTTTAAAATAACTTCAATATGTCCTAGACTGTTCCTGTTCACCAAACTTCCTGCAACAGTCTATGTGGGCAAATGAAGACCCAAGTGTTGAAACTCAGACACCATACGCCTCTCAAACATCAAAAGAGTTTTCCTTACCTTACACTACCAAAAATGTAGCTTCATTAAGGACAGGTGGTCATCAAAGGTTGCCATACACATGATGTATACAACCTACTCTCAAATGTTTACACCATAGATACACAGATACATAGATAAATGGTGGATAAATAGAACAATATGTCAAATGTGGCAAAATGTTAAAAGTTGGTGGATCTGGGTATCTGGATGGGGGTATGTTGGAGTTCTCCATATGAGTTTTGTATTATTTTTGCAACTGTCCTGTAAGGTTGAAATTATTTCAAAATATAAAGTTTAAAAAAAAAAAAAACGATTTCCCGTAGAAAGTTCTGGTGATAAAACCTTGGTTGTCAGAAAATTTAATTAATCAGCATATAACCTCACTGAAACATTGATCAAGACTTTCTTGTACAATGTTTCTAAGGTGTGGCTTCTTTTTCCAATTATAAAAAAGATATGTTTGAGAGTATCCACACTCAGGAAAAGAAAAGCCTCTCTCACTCCACACTCTTCCCACTCTGGAATCTTAGAGTTTGAATTCTGCTTTGACAGAGCAAGGGCATCTGTCATTCGTGCTGCCCCTCAGAGTTTGCAGAACATTTGCACACACATGATCCCTTTTGGTCCTCAAAATATTACAGTGAGGGAAACGAATGTAATAATCTCTGGTAGAAACAGAGGGGGAGAAGTTCAGGGATTTGTCTAAAGTCCCACGACAAGCGATCTGAAATACATATCCTCTACCTGCTCCATTCAGTGCTCTTTCTGAGGTATCGCACCGATGCCAGCCCTTCTGTGTGTGTGAAGTCAGGGATGACAGTGGAACGCCCCCAGGAGGTGGCTGGCAGGCACCCACACTGCCTGGCTGGGGGCCAGGCCATGCCAATCATCAGTTAATACTGAATATAACCCCGATAGGAGCTGTGGCTTTTATTCCAGAAATGCTTCCTTTTCTCCCCTTTCCCACATGGTTAGCCAGTCTTTCTCCTTTCCCTGTTGGTTCATGAATTTCTTGCCCACAAAGGATCCCATTTTCTCTCTCTCCTTGAGATACAATTACAAATAATGGTCTGGTTGCTAACCTCACTTCTTATTAAGGCCTACAAAGCTTCCTCTATGCTCCAGGTCAACACTGAATCTCTTTCCTTACAGACAGAGTTAGGGCATTTAGTGGGTATAAGTACTGCTATATCTCATCTATGACACATTTCTTCTATATTTAAAGCTGCCAGAATGTTAACATAGAACTTTCAAAAGATTAAGATATACAATTACATTTCACTTCAATGGCTTTAACATTAATTCAAATATTTGTTCCTGCCTGCAATTACTAACCTGCTACCTGATTTTTTTCTCCTCTGTGGTTTTAATGAGAAATTAGAAAGACTATAGGAAGGTTAAGGAGGGTGAAAAGGGAAATCTAGAACAGTTTTGTGAAAAATCACAAAATTTTAACCAGCTATTTGGAAAAATCTCTCATCACTGTTCATCTAAGTTCTAAGAAGACAGTCATTTCTCTGCTTTTATTTGCAGAGGTATCCCATAAAACCTACTTTACAAGGTTTAGAGAACAATCGTTTTGATATGTTTTGATCACTTTAGGCCAGTTCTGCATTCTTCTGCGCCATCCTCAAAACCCTGAAGTTGGCACAGCCTTTGGGATTAATTGGCCTGAAAGCCTCCTGCCAAAACCCATGCAGCACGGAGGGAGGCCCAAGGTTCTGGGTGGGAGACCTGGCTTTGCCTCTGACCTGCTATGTGCCCTTTAGCCAGTCACCTAACCTTGCCTAGCCTCAGTTTACACATCCCTATTATAGGGAAAATAATACCCATCTCACAGGGTCATTGAGAAGATTAAATAAAAGAACAGGTGCAAAATTCCTGGTACTCAAAACACTGAAGCTTTTATTGAGGTCCATTTAATATGAAGCAGAATTCTGGGGTTTCCTAAAGAATATGTCCTAAGGCATTCATTAAAATGTTTTCGAAAACCAATTTTTAGCTAACCTCTATTTTAAAATACAAAAGAGAAAAGCACACTACCATTTCCATCTAACTTTACCCTTGCACATGTCACTTCACGCACACACACATCCTTTGAATAAGCTATATTTCTTTATCGAATGCTCCTCAAGGCCTGGGACTATGTCTCATTTTTCATCTTCCCCAAACTAGCACTATGCCTAGCACAGAATATGCACTTACTATGTGCTTGCTGTTTTTCTTCTTGGTGGGCAACCACTATCAAAAACAGTAACTCTCATTGTAGACCCCACTCTCTACCACACAGTTCTGTATGTTATATGCTGATGTAAAATGCCCTGTATCTGTCATTGTAATATCACTCAGGATAATTCCCAACCATGGTCCATGCTTAGTGGCAAAGCCCCAGGATGTGTATATCCATTGCAGGTGATGTGCCACACTAATGAAAGATGTTTATGTGGGATGTTATGGGAGGTGTGGGAGGTGGGGAACATGGGAATCCCTGTAATTTTTGTGTAACATTTATGTAATCTAAGCATCTTATAAAATATATATATATTTAAAAAACAAAAAAAACAAATGGTAACTCTCAGCACTCTCCTTAGTGCATATTCTCACATAAAGTTCTGCCTGTGTTTCTGATGTAGCAAATTCTTGTCAATGGTACCTAGAAGTGAGATGAAGAGTCAAGTTTTCAAAGTTCAAGGAGGCAAAGATCAGCAAGAATAGGAAAAGCAGTTAGGATATTTACAGTGTCAAGGTGTCACTCGGAAGACTACTTCAAAGGTAGAAATGTATCTTAACAATGGAAAGACTTGGCCATCACCCAAACAAGTGACTAAACTTGGCATCATTAACACCTAGCCAGATGTGGTAGCATATAAAGCACACAGCATCACCTATGAAGTAGTCTTGCCCAAAATGTTTAGTCTGAATCCAATTAAGTCTTTAGACTGAACATCCAATGTGTCATTAATAAAAGGAAGGGAGGAACAAGGTATGTGAAACCCTGAGGAAATAATCAGAACAATCTAGAATGTGGAAGAGGCTACACGTCAACTAGTCTTAAATATTCAAAAAGTCTACATCATGGAAAAAGAAGAGGCATTGTAAAAGGGTATAATGATTTTTAAAATTATAGATTTGTTTATGAAAGATTATAAATGGCTATACAGGCCTAAGAGTCAAATGCAACGTATGAATGAACCTTGGTTTGGCTCCTGGTTTGAAATACATGGCTATAAAAGGCTTCTGAGAGACAACTGAAGATATCTGAATATGGACTTGATATTTGATGATACGAGGGAATGGTTATTAATGTTCTTAGTATGTTAATGCTCCTGTAGTTAGATAAAAGAATGTCCTTATTTTCAGAGGATGCATGCTGAAGCATTTAACGTCTAGCAGTATCTGCAATTACTTTCGAATGGTTTACACCACCCACGAAAACACACACACACAGCAAATATGACAAAATGAACAATTATTGGGTCTAGGTGGTAGCTACAGTGGTGTTCATTATACAAGTCCTTCAACTTTCCTGTGTATTTGAAAATGTCTCAGAAAAAAATGTTAGAAAATACAGAGGCAAGGTAATAAGTTATTCCTCTGCCCTAAGTAGAAGTTCCTTTCTTTTGCAAATATAAAAATAAATTATTGAATTCTTGTCTACTGCATCTGGGTCAATTACTATGGAATATAAAAGGCTGAATACCCCTTATAGCAACTTCTGGGGTCACTAGCTGCACCGAGGAGGAAACACTGCCTCTTTCATTTGGGATCACTTACAGAGTCCTTTGAAAACCTTGTAATTCCTGTACCGAGGATCCCGTCAGCACATGGCTAAATAAATTGCTAAATCTAGCTGGTATTCATTTATTTTACCATTGTGGGTTCTTATTAAATACAGTAAAATCCTTTATTTTGTTTTCGCTGGACTCTAGTAGAAAAACACAGAAAAACAAAGATCTCATGAGGCAGGACTGCTTTTCAGCCTTTTCAAGAGTTTGAATCCATCCTTTAGAAGTTCAGTTTTCAGGGGCAGCTGATCTAAGGTACTGGTAATCCCACAAAATCCTAGGCAGTAAATTTCCTACCAGTATCCATGTCTGCCTGGCCTCACATCCAAAAATTAACTAATCACCCACTGGCACTGATTAACTGTGAGGTTCTCCAACTAGCAATAAAAATGGCTTTGGATAAACCTTAGAACTTGTGATGTTGCTTCTGCATAAAGACAACTTAGGCATTTGCTATCATTCAAGTTGTTTTTTTTATATTGACAGGTAACATGTAAGAAACACAGACATGAGGCAAGAAAGTATGTTTTATATAATCTGACTATTATCCCTGGTGTTAGGGAAAGTAATGAGAAGCAGCAGATCAAAGCAATAAATAATGGAAAAATCCACTCCACAGTAGTTACTTCTGTACCTACCTGAACGCTTCTAGATGGACAGCTATTAGAAGATAAACTTAATAAATTAGAGCTTTTGCAAAGGTAGACAGCAAGTGAGAGGAGCACTACTACATAGGTAAAACTTTGCATTGCTTGGGAAAAGACAAGTGTGAATTGTGGAAATTAGTTCAAAGAACTCCCAACTAACTGATTCTCCCCCCAACCCAAAACACACCACACCAAGGCTAACACTAAAGTGAACCTTAATACTTAAAAGAAAATATCAAAGGAAAGGTGAAAATAATGGTTCCTTTTGATGTGAGGAAGAAAAGCAAGTTTCAGTGTGAGTTCAACCTGAACTCAGAGTACCTGAAACTTCAGGGACAGGAGAGCCTTACCTAGGTACAAGGATGCGTTTTCTCTCTTGACATTATCATCTAAGTAGGTTGGTCCCAGGGTATAAATAGGTGTCGATCCTATTCCAATGAGTATCTGTGCACAAACAAATAAAGCCACATAGACCCAGTGATTATTTCCTCCTGAATCCTTTAGGCAGGCGGGAGGCTCCAAAGTGGCCGTGGAATTTCCACTCTGGCACAGGCCGTAGTTGGAGGCAGAGGCGTTCAACTCTTGTATCTGGTAACGGGGCGAGATGAAGTGAGGTAAGGCGAAAAGAGCAGCTCCGATGGCGATGAAAAGTCCACCCACAGCCAGCCACAGGGGCCGTCGACCGCGGCCGCCAAAGTAGCTGACAAACACCACTACCACGAGGCTCCCGATGTCAAAACAGCTGACCAGCAGCCCAGACTCGGAACTCTTCAGACTGTAGCGTCTTTCGATGGTGGTGATGACACTGCTCAGGTATCCGGACACCATTAACGCCTGGATGAAGGTCAGAAAGCACATGCAAACCAGGAAGCAACGGGAATCGGTAAGGACCACGTAGAGGCACCTTCTCCCCTGGAGTGTGGCCAGAGCGGAGGACACCGAGATGGTTTTGCTTATGTCCACCCTATGTTTACAGTCCCCAGGCCCTGCCATCCCCGCCGAAGTGGGGGGCGCAGAAGGGCTGCGGGCCAACGAGCCCCGACCTTGCTTCAATTCCTGGAGGCCCAAAGAATCCGTACAAGTTAAAGCTGGCTTGGCGTCTACACTCGCAGGAGTGAGGGCCGGCGGGCAGGAGGCGCTGATCAGTACAGGTAAACTCTTGGACCTAGAGGTATCTGACACACACTTCTCTTGGCCAGCTTCTACTGTGGCGGATGCCTCCAGCTGCTCTCCCTCCTGGGGCTGCAGACCAGTGCCTTCGTCCATGGCTCTTAGGATTCAGATTCAATCGCTGATCGCACTCAAGGGTTCTGGCGCTTTTCATCCACCGGCAGCAGGGGCCGTAGCCGGGCCCACGCAGTCGTGCCCACTAGTGACCAGGACTGGGGATGCAGAGCCGCGCAGCAGGGCATCCTCACCAGCAGGGAGGCGCCCAGGGCATTCTGACCGCACACGCGACCCCGAGGCTCCGCAGCCGCGTGCCCCGGGGAGCAGGGGTCCGCGCAGTCCTGCGATGAGCCCTGCTTGGCGTCCACCTCAGGGAGGTAGCTCGCAGCCGGCACCGTGTGCGTCCCGGGCGCATCCCCTCTGCCGCCGCTCGGCCGGCCGCCCGGAGCAAGTGCGCCGTGCGCCCAGCGTGGGGGCGCTTAGCGCTGCTCCCCGCGCCGCATCCCACCGTGCTGGGTCAGGGGCGCCCGGTCCTTGCCGCCTCGGCTTCCGACACCCTCGGGCACGAAGCTGCCAACCTGCAAAGCAGAGAGAGGGCAGTCAGCGAAGGTCAGCTGGGGCTGGCGTCGCGGCGCCCTGGAAGCCAACGCTGGGTGACTCCGACGGTCGCAAGTGGGACCGAGCGGCGAGCAAGGAGTGAAGCCCTGGAGGAGGAGGCGTCTGCGGGCTGCGGCCTCCAGTCTGCTAACAATAAGCAGGAGGCAGTCGGTAGAGACCCTCCCTCGTGGTCTGCCACGGACCTGCCCCCGCCCCGCCCCTTTTGCCTTAAAAGCGCCTCTGCTTTTTTATGTTAATTATTAGCCTGGCAGCTCTGACTCAGAGGCAGTTCCTTTTATTCAAATGAACTAATTGCAACCTTTCTAGTACTCCTACTCCATTACTCAAAATAGAAACTGCCCAAAAGAACAAAGGAAAGTTTTTTTAACCAATACAATGCATTCCTAGTCCCAATTTTTTTTTAAAAGGAAGAGAAGGAAAAAAAAAAAAA
>JAQZBX010088299.1:0-12763 GCA_029593785.1 Cabassous unicinctus | reverse complement strand
GTACAGCACTCTCCTGGTCTGCAGATCTCCAATGCTGCTCCCTTGGGCAGCTTTTTGCCCTTCCTTCTTTGCTTTTGTAAAGTTGAGTCCTGCCTGCTTACTTCAATACCATCTTCCTGAAGGTCTGTGCATTTTATTTGGTTAAACAGCCATGTGAAATATGTTTCTTCAGGTAATCTGGCTTCCTTAAATTTCTTTCCAAGTTATATACAGACAAAGGAAGTGCAGGGTAATTTGGCTCTGAGAATAAGAAAACTAGAAGTGTTTTCTGATGGAAAGGGGTTGAGACCACTGAAATGAGTGAGTGAAAGTAACTGGGGAATGTCTATGAATTTAGACTGTGGAGATTGCAGGCTGGGACAGCAAGAGGACACTGCAGAAGTTGTTAGCTAGAAAAGCTTTGAATTTTCTAATCTCTTTATTTATACATTTTTTTGTTTTTTATTTTGTTTTGTTTCAAGGCAGGCTCTCAGAGTGAATGAGTACAGGTATATGTTGTAATTAAATGTCTGGATGTGTATGTGTTTAGTGATGTGTGTGTGTGAGAGAGAGAGAGAAAGAGGGAGGGAGGGAGGAGAGAGAGAAGATATTAAGGGACAAAGAAAATGAGAGGAATAACCTTTAAATGCATGCCAAAATCGGTACTCTTAAAACTGTCAGGTTCATTTTGAGTACTAGATAACATCTTAGATTGCATGTAATGTGAAAGAATTACATTACTTTGCAATATTATTTAGTGGAAGATACATGGTTTTATTATGCAGAAAAGAGAAAGAAAACATTTCAGAACTGCAGTTCTATAGTGAATTAGTTCCACGTACATCACTACTTCTCAGTGTATGCCCAATTTATAAAGTCCTTCAATTATGTTTATGATTCATGAGAGTAATCCTCTACCCTCCATTATCAACAACTCCATTTGGAAAATTTTCTCTCTGTCCGCTTCCATGGAATGAAACTCCTAGCCTTATGTTTTCCAGACCAATCATATAATTACTTAAATTTTAAATACTACTTACTGATGCTGATAGATTATTAAGAATCATTAGGGACATTAGGAACAGTCCATGCTTAAAATGAACTGCTAAAGCAATTGGCCCTGTATGGCTAAAAGCCATTTACTTAATCTACAAATAACATTGCTCACTTTCTCTGCTACCATGCACTCTGATAAATGTGTGGGAGTCCTTTCTGAGTTTAGCATCTAGATTATAGATTGGGGTGCTTAAAAATGACAAATCGCACTTCATGAAGGTAGTTTTCAGAGTTGACAAGCATTTAACAGGTGACAGCAATCCATTAGTTAATTTAATAATATATACAGAGCACCTACTATGTGCCAGGCATTGTTTCAAGTACTGGGAGTGCAGTATTGAATAAAGCAGACAATCTCCTTTCTGGAGACTACATTCAAGAGGGAGAAAAAATAAAATAAGTTTAAGCAAACCACATATACCAGATTAAAATAGGTGCTACTGATAACAAAACAAGCAGGGAAGGATGACAGGGTGCCTTTTAGAGTTTTCTTTGTAATTTAATGCAGAGAAATAAGGAGTCCACACTGAGGAGGTGGCCTTAGGGAAAAGAGCTGAAAGAGATGTAGGAGCTAGCTAAACAGAAGCGTGTTCCAGGCAGAGTGGAGAGTGGCACACAGAACTTGAGATGGAGTGAGATTCATGGGTTCTAGGAACAGCATAGAGATTGGTGTGATTGGGTAGTCAAGACCACAGTAGAAACAGATGCAGAAAGCAAATAGGGGCCCTGATCACAGGATCATGTAGGTTACTGTATTGACTATGGTTATTCTGGATAAGAGGAGAGCCATTTGATTACTCGGAGTATTGAATATACATTTCACAGATTCATCCTGGATGCTGTCATAAAAATAGAGTTAGTTGGAAAGGGACAGAAATAAAATTATTCCAATAATTCCAATAAGCTTGGCTTGGACAAGACCAGTAGAAGAGATAGTAAGAAATGGTTAGATTCTGCATGTGTTGAGGCAGAGCTAACAGAATTTTCCATTGGAAATTTGTGAGAGAATGAGCAGGATCAGACATGAATTTTGGTTTTTGGCTTGAGAGGATGGAGTTGTCATTTAGCAGATAGATTAGAATCCATGAGGTTTGTGTAAAATATCAGAGTTTCAGTTTTGTATGCTTAATATACATTCTAGTGATGTATTGAGTAGGCTGTTAGAAATTCAGGAATTCAAGAAGGAGATTCCAACTATTAATAAAAATTTAGTAGTCATCAGAGAATAGATGTATGAGAAGCCATTAGATTCATGGAGACAACCAAGGGAAGGGAGCAGCAAAGAGAAAAAAGAGAAGAAATGTACAATTGAGTCCTGTGGAACTTAATAATGGAATACATCATTAAGACATGTGTATATAAAGAGAAATGAGCAAAGAAAATGGAAAGAGGAGCTGGTGAGACAAAAGAGGAGCCAATGATGTCCTGGAAATTGAGTGGTGAAAGTATCTCAAGGTGGAGGGAGTGATTAATCCTGTGACATGGGTTTTAAAGGTCAAGTAAAATGAGAACTGAGAGTTCATCTTTTGATTTGACATTGTGAGTGCTATTGTTGATTTTTATAAAAGAAGTTTTAGTGGACAATTAAAGGGAAAACCAAGTTAGTGTAGATTTAAGAGAGAATGGAAGGGGAAGAATCACAAACAGCAGGTATAGACAAATAGCAGAGGGAACAATTCATGATGCAAGAGGGGGAGGAAAGAATGACTGGAGCAATGTTCTTGGGTAAATGAGAGGAAAAGGGCACAGACATAAGTGGTGGTGATACTCATCAGGAATAGCAAAGATTAAACTATTGCCAACACAGTGAAGGCACAGTCTATGGGCACCATTACAAAATGTGTTTAGATATTGGAAGGAGAATTGTAGAAGTTCTCTTCTGACTGCCTCTACTATTTCAGTAAGAAGGAAACCAAGTTATTAACTCAGAAAGAAGACTGCAAATAGCAGTTAGAGGTTTGTGAAGAAAGGGGAAAAGGAAGTATGCAATTGCTTGGCACCTTCAAGGCCACACTGGAGTTGAGTATTCATGATTTAGAGCTGGACAGGTGAGTGCACGTATTTTTCACTGTGAAGATATAGAGGAATAGGTAGAAAGTGGTTTGAGTTTTGCCAGGTGAGGACATGAAGCATGAATTGGTTAGTGGATTTGAGGGTATATGTGAGGGAGTGGCTATAAAGATACATTGTGGAATTTAAGTTGGTAAGGAGATTTACATTTGAGTTGTTGGCTTTATTGATTTATTTATTCATTGAGTTTTCATGAAATACAAGTTTATTCAGTTATTGATTTTCAACATCTCCTCTTTTCTAACATATTAAAGACCAACAATTTTCCTCTGTTTACAGCTTTAGCTGCATACCAAAAGATTTGATATCTCATCTATATTATTATTCAGTTCAAAAATATTTTCTAATTTCTCCTTCTCCTTCTCCTTTTCCTTCTCCTTCTTCTTCTAACCACATTGCTCTCTTATTCAATGGCACATCCCCCTTTAAGCATGTTGAGTCCAGACTTCCTTACAAAGGTGAATCATTCTCTTTTTTGTTGTTGTTATGTTTTTCTTTTTTATACCCCCCCTTTTTTTCTTGAATCATTCTCTTTTTAGTCATAGGTTCATACCCATATTGTTCCCAATATTCAATGATGCAAACCAGCGGATTGCTTTTCTCCTCACTTCTGAGCTCTGGTTATTTCCCAATCTAGTTAAATAGAGACAGAAACCAAAGCCTAAGCCACCAAGCTCAGCAACACTTCCTCACACCAGGGCTGCCCCCTTCCCAGTTCCTTTCAAGCCTAAAAACCAAGCGTGGCAAATGCTGCTTACAGCTTTGGCAGGAACCAATATGCTGCTGAAGATGAGAATAACACAAACATACAACACACAGACCAGAACCTGGTTTCCTTCATAGCCCGCTGCTTTCAGGGATCCTGGATGCCCGAGGCAAGAGACTCCCATCTGACTCTTGGGGTCTCCGGCAACTGCAGAGCCAGGGTTGCCAGACGTCCTACCTCGGGGTCCAGGGGTGCCCCAACTGCAGAGTTATCAGAAGGACGCCGCTCCACCTTGGGCGGCAAAATGAAGAAGGGCGGGGGTGGGTTTGTTTGCCCCGTGGGACAAAGTAGACAGACACACAGAAGCAGGCTAGGAAGGAAAGGTGGCTTTATCCCCCCAGAGGCTGGAGATGGAGAATCCCAAATCAGCCTCCTCTAATTTCTTGTTTGATTTCTCCTTATACCCACGAACTATTTAGATATGTAATCCTTAATCTCAAACATTTTGTAGGTTTTTTGACTTATTTTTGTTATTGTTTTGTAATCCCATTCTGGTCAAAGAACATTCTTTGAATGGCTCAATCTTTTTGAATATTTTGGAAGCTTTTTGGAAGAGTCAGCATATACTTGATTTTGTAAATTTTCAGTGTGCACTGAAAATAATGTAAATTCTTTTCTCACTGAGTTCAGTGTCCTATATATGTGAAATATAAAAAATATACAAATGTCAAATTTGTAGATTGTGTTGTCCAGATTTTCTAAATATTTACTGACTTTTTGGCTGATTCTTCTAAAAGCTGCTAAAACTTCTCATTACAATTGTGGGTTTGACTATTTCTTCTTTATTTCTGTCAGCTTTTGAAGTTATTTTACTGGAAGCTTACATTGAGCTATGATAGTCTAAATGAATTATTAGCAGAGGAATATTAGTGGGTATGCGTGGGGAAGTGCCTGAGCAGCTTTACCAATTCCTCAACTCAAGGGCTCCTCTTTGTTGATATAGTGATGATTAATTTCTTTTTACAAACAGCAGTGTTTTCTTTGTTCTCCTTACATTTGCCAGGCCTCTTCTCTCTTTCTCTCTCAGTACCTGTGCAGTGCCTTGTTCTTTTTCCTCCTTCCCTAGAGAAATTCTCACTCACTATGAGGCACTCTCTTTCTGGGACTGAAACATTTTTGGTGTTTTCAAAGTTCTCCTACCCTTGGACACCTTCATCATTTTGAATTTTATTCTACAACCACGGCCCCACCACATGCATCAATCCAGTGACTCCATGTGTCAATTATGGGTGCTTTTCTCCTTCTACCTAAACAGTATATGGAGTATGTTGCTATTCATGTCCTTTAGTTTTTTAGGTTGTTGGGGGAGATTTGTGAATTGCCTGCTGTTTTTGTGTATCTAGGAGACACGGGGCAGTGGAGAAAACCATGTTCCTGCCAGGCCAGCATCACAAGTTGAACAACTATCCTCTTTGCAGGTTTTAAATTTGTCTCACCCTTAATTCTAATGCCACATATAAGGTTATACTCATTTCCTACTTTCCATCTTTAAAAAAGTGCCCTTTATGCATATCTGGTATATTCACAATACAATGATCCTATTAGTCTATTATCATTTTACTGGTTCAAAATTTACCAGGGTGTTAGTCTTCCTTAATTTTGTTGTAAGCAAGTTTATCTCTACCATTTCCAACCCTTCTTCATGTTGTAACTCACCACTGGGTTCCTTCAAATAATGAATTTGCTTCATTTAATCCCCAGTGTAAAATTAAAAATTCAGAAAAATTAACTCATCATTACTGTTATATTTGCTCCCCAAAAGCAATGGAGAACATTACAGTGAATGTGTTTCTTTTACTCAACCTGACCAGTGTTCAGGATCTGAAGCCTTTCTTCTTTGTGATTTTCTTCATCATTTACCTGATAAACTTGGTTGGAAATGGAGTTATATTAATAATTGTTATCTTGGTGCCAAAGCTCCATTGCTCTATGTAATTTTTTCTGGGAAATCTTTCTTATCTGGATATTGGCTATTCTTCAGTGAACCTGCCCAAGGTGCTTATAAACCTCCTCTCCACTCGCAAGGCCATATCTTTCCTCAGATGCATCAATCAGCTGCACTTCTGCCACTTTCTGGGAAGCACAATGTCCATCTTGCTGGCCATCATGGCCTTTGACCGCTTTGTGGCCATCCGCTATCCACTCCACTACTCCGTCATCATGAACCCCCAAGTGTGTGCTCTGCTGGCAGTGGTGGCCTGGCTCAGCAGCTTCCTTTATGCTCTGATGCATTCAGTCCTGACTGCTCGTCTGAACTTTTGTGGCTCTCAGAAACTCAATCACTTCTTCTGCGATGTTAAGCCCCTCTTGGAACTGGCCTGTGGTAACACACTGCTCAATCAAAGGCTTCTTTCAATTGTCACAGGCAGCATATCCATGAGAGCTTTCCTTCTGACCCTCTTCTCCTACTTTTACATTATTGGCTTCCTTCTGCTCAAGAGCTGGTCCTGCAGTGTGCTCCACAAGGCTCTGTCCACCTGTGCCTCCCACTTTGTGGTGGGGTGCCTCTTTTATGGGCCTGTGGGCTCCACCCACATTTATCCTGCCTCAGCCTCCTCCATGACTCAGGACCATGTGGTGGCCTTCATATACAGTGCAGTCACCCCAGTGCTGAACCCCTGATATACACCCTCAGGAACAAAGCAGTGATGCTGGCTCTGAGGAGAACCTTCCTGAGGAGGTATTTGTCTAAAGACTTCCAGCAACACCACTAGGACTGAGGAGGCTTATTGTGGTTTCCATGAGGGCTTTCACCCCTTAGTCTGTAATACATGACTCTACTTAGCAGCTGTGGTCACTGATCTGGCAAGTGCATGACTTTCAATGCTCATTCATAAGGAGGGTCAGAAGCACTCTGTATTCACTTGAGAGATTCAAGTTCTTGCCTCAGGGCTATATTAATTCTCTGGTTCTTTGTCACAAAACAGTCCAAAGGGCTCTTGACCATCTGGAAATTATGCAGAAATTAGCACTGCTTCACCGTACATCATATAAGTGGTCCTGTGGAGGAGGAAGCAGTGAGTTGCTTATGGTGAGAAATATGTTCTCCAGGTACTGTGAGACAAACTCTCAATTATTCAGAGGTTTTCTGCATCAGCAAAGATTTTAGAGGTCCAGTGGTCTGGGGCATGTCACACATCCCTTCAGTGAAAAGGCTAAATTATTGAATTTTGTGCCTCCTATTACTGAGTAAGATGCACCATGCTTGGTAGGTCCTTTTGGATTTTGGAGGCAGCATAAGTCTTATTTGAGATGACTTCTCTGGCCCATTTACTGGGCACTTAGCAGCCTAACAATGTTGAGAGGGCCCAGGGTAATGGAGAGATCTTCAGTAGGTTTAGGTGCAGGTGCATGTGGCCTTGTGGCTTGGAGCTGTGTGATCTAGGAGATCCCATGGTGCTGGTGGTATTTGTGCTAGATAAAAATGCCATGTGGACTCTTAAAAAAGCCCCAACAGGGGAGTTGCAACACAGACTCCTCTGGGTTCTAGAACATGTCTGTGCCATCAGCAGCATAGAAATATACATGGTTATGAAAACAGTTCCTGTCATGCTCCTGGGTCTTGGCTGGTCATGGGACATCAAGTGACTATGTGAAGAGAACTTGCCATCACAAGCAGGTGCTCTTAGACCCACAGAGTCTAGTAACCAGTAACTGACAGGCCAAGAGTTAAGGGAATTTAGAATGGTTCACAGAGGAGGGAAATGACAACTCCTGATCATGGCCTAAGGATCAAGTGCAAGGGGGAACCATAGCTCATCCCACAAATCTTACATTTGTTAGTGATTGTTTTTCCAGATATTGGTGTCCAGCCTACATCCTGAAGACTAAGTGGATTGGCATCATGTGAGGATCTTAATATGCATCGGAGTGGTACAAAAGTAGACTGTGAAGATGCTGTTAGCTCTCTGCCCACATTTCCCAGAAACCAATACTATTTCCATGATACCATTTTGCTTTTTTCTTTCACTTTCATTAGCCAGTAACTTCATCTTTAAGCTCCGTTGGATTATTATCCATATATAATATAAGGAATATAGATATAAGGAAAAGAGATGATATTCCCACAATGATAGATCTTCAGTTGTACAGGTTTCCCAGTGAATGGATTGTGATGACCTATTGTAGGGTCTTGCCATAGTGTGGCTGCTTCCTGATCTACTCATGTTACAAGTTCAACAGTGGAGTGAAGCGGCTTGGATGAGTCTTTTTGGGGTGGAACTTTAAGGAATGGTACCAATGCTCATCCTGAAGAAATCTCTTCTCATTCTCAACTACTATCAAGATCACCAAAGAAGAGACCAGAGACTCTGCAGATTCAGAAAGGAAATAGTAATGGAAAAATCAATGGCTTAAAACAGCAAAGTACTCAAGAGCCATGGTTATCAGAAATTGTTACAGATGATTGCTGTACTTGAGGCTCAGCATCCCCAAGCAACTTAAGGTCTTGAAAGTGTAGGCAGGCACCAGAAAGAAGCACTAAAATCCCATTGGATTTGTGGAAAAACTTCAGAAGAAGGCTGATATAGGGCTTCCATAGCCACAGAGAGTTGTTCAGTTGCCTGAGACTGCATGGGACCAATATAACAATAGCCTTGAGAACTTCTGAAGAGAACTTAAAAACTGTAAAAGACATCATAGGAGAGTTAAATTAGGTTTTCATAAAGCAGGTTTACCTGCTAGACCAAAAAATCTTTTAGATCCTAAAAAGGATGGGGAGTCCATTTCATGTTCGATGTTGACTTTGAATGATGGTCCAGAAGGCACAGTCATCCTCAGATGATAAGATGATGCCTGTGTGATGATGCAAAACCTGAAATGTTTAACCAGCTGTGGACCATAGAGGAACAGAAAAAGCTTAGACATCTACTCCTGAAATACCCTCCTGAAGAAGTAGAATCTCAATGCTGGCAGAAGGACAGGCAATAGGACAGCAAAACAGGTTGCCAGCCAAGGACAGAAGTATTTCATAAAGCTGACTAAAGCTGGCCTTCTGGTCCCAGGCAGAACACAAAAAAGTCTTCAGGAGGCAGATGACAGCATCCCCTTAATAAACATCTCTTTAAAGCTTCTACCTTCATGACATCCCATGATACTCCAGGGTATATGGATGAAGATGATGAAACCTGTTTTCATAGCCACATGACTGGCTATCAAGGAGGCAACAGATGAAGAAAGTCATTCCTATTATGTAAATGAATTTACCTGAACATAAAGAACTATTACAGTTTTAAAGGTTAAAGAAGCAAAAACTTCAGCAGATGTGAGCTGAGAGTGGCTTGGTGCAATCTGTGGGCTTCTGGTGTGGTAACTGGCACAGAGTCTACCCAGGCATTAAGTGGCACTGCCAGGCATGCCCTCCAGGTACAGATTTGGATTTCTGTGGTTCTTATTCAGACTGCCTGCATAAAGCAGATATTCACAAGGGGATCACCAATTAGAACCTAGTTATAGGTCAGAGACATGTTTTTAATTTTTTTTATTTTTAAAGAAGCTTTAGATTACATAAATGCTACATAAAAATATAGGGGGGATTTCCATATGCCCCACTCCCTCCCCTGCCCACACTTTCTCATATCATCAACATCCCTCATTAGTGTGGTACATTTGTTACAATTGATGAACAATATTGAAGCATTGCTATTGACCATGGATTACAGTTTACATTATAGTTTACACTCTGTTCCACATGATTTTGTAGGTTATGACAAAATATACAGTGGCATGCAGCCATCATTGCAATGTCATGCAGGACAAATCCAGGGTTCCAAAAATGAGCCCATATTGTTTATTCTTCCCTCGCCCATCCCTCAGAACTTCTGGTGTCTACTGCCTTTATATCAACTGTAAGAGTTCTTCCATTGCTAGAATAATAATGAGTCTATAGTAGAGACATTCCTAGACAGACTACTGTGTGTCTCAGAGCAGTGGTTATAATTTCCTTGACTCAAACTACTCTCCAGCAAACAGATGACATGGAAGAGACTGTCATTTGCTAGTCCTCTTCAACACATAGCAATGGTATCATTGTGAATTATGTGCACAGTTGGGAAAGATTTCTTGCCTTCCCTGAAATGGCACTCACAGCATGATGGATTCCTGAGTGTTCTTGTCAAGCACAGCTCTGCATCATTGTAGCTTTTGATCACTGTTGAGTGGCTGAACATTCCTGGTGAGCAAATGGTTTCCCTGGTAGATTTCTCACCACCACCTTAAAGCCTTTTTAGGTGGTGATCTTAAATGGGTGATGGGTAAGATAGAGCACCCGTAAAAGAGAGCATACATTCCCAAGGTTTCAGAGAACTCAGTTGTAAATATAATGAGAAGACAAAGTGTTTATATAGAAGCAGTTTAGTAGCTTTCAGTTTTATTGTGAATAGTTTTCATGACAAAAACTGACTTCTTTAGACCAAGCTTTAACCAATGAAGGTGTTTGCTTTAAAAGAACACACTGTTCCAGCTGTGGCCTTTGATGGCCTTTAGTAAATCTGAGCTGCTTAACCATGTTGATATCTAATTCCTTTTAATCACAATGAACTGTCCTTATTACCAACAGACAGGCACTGCAGGAGACAACTGTGGCATTGCTTTTGTAACCAGCTATGGTGTGTGAATGTATAAAAGTGCCTCTCAGATATGCACCTTTACATGTAATATTACATAAGATGATCATGTGATATGTACAAACTATGGTGAAAAGTGCCAGTGGTAGTAACTGTGTCAAGTCTCTAATTCATAACATTAATGCCTTTAAAAGACACAGCCTTCTGCCTCTATATTTGGATTTGTCAGCACAGCTCATCAAAGAAAACTGCCCAACATAAAAATCATATATATGGTAATAATTCCCCCCTTTTGTAGTTTGCACAAGATCCATAAAAGATTGTGTTTTTATTACTATCAAAATAAGTGATTAAATTTAGTCTGCACAATGAGCAAGAGTTCACATGTATTCTTTCATGCTGCGGGATTTCATTGTGCAGCATTTAAAACACTTTGTGTGTTTTTTCTTATCTGTGTGTTCTTGAATAATGTTCATTTGTCAGGAGAACTGTGAGAAATAAACTATGTGGATGCTGTCTTTATATCATTAAAACAGACAGAGGGGGTGCAATGTTGGGGATTAGATACACATGTTGGAAGGCTGAAAGAGCAAAAAGCCATAAGCCAGAGAGAATTATTGCAGGAAGTAGCTACCATCCCAAGAACTAGGGCCAAAAAAAAAAAAAAAAAGAGGCCTTGTTATCAAAATGCAGAAGCTTGGAGAAGAGACACGGCAGGGCTAATTTTCCACCTCTGTGGAAGGGGCAGTGCCTACCTTCTACTGTGCTAGGAGCTTGGGGGAAGGCCTTCTGCAGCTGTGATCAGATCTCAGAGGAGGGTCACTGGCCAGATGCCCTGTACCTCTGACAGGATGCAGTGAGGACAGTGGAAAAGTACTGGGTGAAGCTGGAATCTGGGGACAGCAACAGGAAAAGAAGTAAATCACCTCTTATCTCTTGCTTTTCAGTCTCCTTTACTTCTTCCTAAGAGAAGAAGCAAAGTGATATCAGCTGGCAAAAGAGACCAGGAAGAGAAGTTTTCCAAGACTCCATCCAAATATCCCTATGCAGAGTAGAGAACAACCATGACTAATTACACTTAATGAAAAAAGACTGCTTTCTTCCTGAGAATGGGAATAAGCCAAAACTAACTTCTTTCACCATATCTAATCAATATTATACTAAATGTCATACCCAATGTAACAAGTCAAGAAGATGCTGTAAAAAGACACAGAGAGAAAATCAGGTCCTTGTTACTTTATTAAGACAAAAGTGGAATACAAAAAGCAGTACATTATTTATTTATTAGAGAAGTTGTAGGTGCAAAAAGCAGCAGTTTTGAAGTGTTGTGACATGCAGATTTTCAATTTATTCTTCTTTGAGGATGTGTATAGCTATTTCTGATAGCAATGACATTGGTGAGATACAATTCAAATTTAAGCCCTAATTTAGTATTCAGTCCTAATAATCAAGGCACAATATATATAGATGGCAATTCCTTCCAGTGCTGGTCCTTACCATCAATTGACACAGTATTGACATTTCTCTGTTCATCTGTGATAACAAGCAGAGCAAATATTTTAATGTGTGGTGTTTTGGTTTGCCAAACAGGCACTCATGCAAAGTACAAGAAATCTGTAGGCTTTCATAAGGAGAATTTATTTGGGGTAAAGCTATACAGTTCCAAGGCCATGGAAAGTCCAAACCAAGGCACCATCAGAGATGCCTTCTCACTAAAGTCAGCTACTGTTGATCCCAGTGTTTTGCCACATGGTGAAGCAAGAAGGCTGCCAATCTCTGCCCAGTTTTCTCCTTCCCTTTAGGTTTCCTCTCTCAAGCTCAAATGCTCAGCCTTTTTCCTGATTTCAGCTGCAAGCTGGCATAGGGTTTGTCTCTTACAGGTTCCTATATCAGTCTTTGCTGGGCTGCTCTTTTCCCAAGTTCAGCTGTAAGCTATCAGGCAAATGGCTCATCTCTCCCTGGGGCCTCAGCTGTTTGAGCCTTCTCCTTCCTGTCACATGGCAGGATCTAAAATGACAGAGCCCTCTCTTCCTGTTTCTGTCTGTCCATATGAGTCTACTTATATCAGCCCCACCAAGGGGTTGGGGACTCAACCTGAGTCACACCCAACTGATGTGGTCAAATCAAAAGCCCCACAGCAATCTTAACAGGTAATCTAATCAAAGGCCCCTCAGCAGAATTTAATGCAATGAAAGGGTTTCAAAGGAATAGTTTACAAACATAATCTTTCTTTTTTTGTGATTCATAAAATAATCTCAAGGACATATGTAGTATCCTTGTGTACATCTCTGTTGCAGAGCTAGTATCCTATTCTTTTACTCTTAACCAT
>JAQZBX010088298.1:0-12761 GCA_029593785.1 Cabassous unicinctus | reverse complement strand
GGGGGTTTTGCAAAGCACTGACATATTCCTTGGAATGTAGAAGGCCATGCACATTTGTAGGACTGTGTGTATGCTCAGAGCTGTGTGCATGCTCAGGACAGATTTAAACTAAGAGGCACTAAACTCTCACCTCTAGATGCCCTTGAGGCTCTGCATAAGCAGGCAGTGAAGGCTAAGGCAGAGATGTAAACTGCCTGTCTAAGCATTTAAGGCATGTCTCAATATGCAATAGAGCCCCTCACAAAGCCAGTGTGATTTATCAGTTCCAGGTATTTAAGGAAATCTTTGTCCAATTATTAGCTGGCCAGTAAGCAAGCCAAGCAGAGACTTCAGAAGCCACACATGACCATAAATATGGACTTTACCAAATTAGTTCAGGAAAGTAAAAAACCAAACAACTACCATCAACAGAAACAATAACAGTGAAAACAACAAAACTTGAGGAAAGGGGGAGAATCTGATTTCCAGGGTTGCCACATTTATATATTTTTTAATGTCCAGTGTTCAACAATAATATCTGAGATAACAGTTTATCTTGTTAAGAAACAAGAAAAGGCTGGAGAAGGATAGAGGGATTGAGAGGTGACTGCTAAGGGGTGTGGAGTTTTTCTTTTTGGAGTAATGAAATTGTTCTAAAATTTTTGTGGTAATGAATGCACAACATTGTGATTATACTAAAAGCCATTGGTTATACACTTTGGATAGATCATATGGTATGTGAATATATCTCAATAAAACTGCTTTAAAAAAGAAACAAGAAAATATCTATATACACAGGAAAAAAGCAGTCAATAGAAACTTAAACCACTGTCCTGAGGCAGTCCAGGAATTGGACTTATTAGACAAAGACCTTAAATATGCTATTTTAAATATGTGGAATAAACTTAAAGTATACTATTCTAAAAGACTAAGGGAATGATGTTTCTCCAAGCAGAGAATATCAATAAAGAGATAGAAATTATAAAATAGAAACAAATGGACCTTCTGGAGCTGCAAAGTATAATAAAAGAAATGAAAAGTTCACAATAATTGCTTAACAGTAGATTTGGGCAGGCAGAAGAAAGAATAAGCAAAGTTGAAGATAGTGCATTGAGAATATCCTATCTGATGAACAGAAAGAAGATGAATGATATAAAATGAACAGAGTCTCATAGACCTGGGGACACCAACAAGTATATTAACATATGCATAATGGAATCCCACGGCATGGGGAACAGAAATAATATATTTGAAAACATAATGGCCAAATTTACATAATTTGATGAAAAGCATTAATCTACTTATTCATGAAGTTCAATGAATTCCAGGTAGGATAAACTCAAAGAGATCCACACCTAGTCACATTATGATCAAACTACAGAAAGCCAAAAATAAAGGGAGAATTCTGAAAGCAAGAAGAGAGAGATGATTTGTGCTGGACAGCTCTGCAAATCCCTTTTCAGGAGTAAGAGGCCCAATAGCTTTCTACTTCAGGTAAATAAAGACAGTTGTGTTTGAACTTCCTAAACTTGCCCTCCCTCTAGTTCCTAAATGATCTCCATCCATCCTTACTCTTTTCCATCTTGACACAGAAGAATGCTGCTCCTTCTTTTAAAAACCAACCTATACTTTTGACTCAATCCCCATAAACTCATCTCCCCCAGGATCTCGTTCTCTTATATCTTCTTTTATTGTTCCAGCTCCAATGAATTTGTTTGTATAACGAATAAACTTGATAAAGTCTCGCCAAGCCAAGCCACTCCCACACATGAAAAATTATTCTGAGATTTTTTATTTTATTTACTACCTAAACCCCTGAAAGGAGAAGCCTTCAATTTGATTCCATTCTATTCATTTATCCAGGCAGTTTACCTGCCTCCACAAATCCATTAAAACTGTTGCTGCAAACAGCCTCTTCTTGGGCCCCATTCAACCTGACCTCTCTCAGCTTGTGACATACTGCTACTCTCCCTTGGTGGTCCCCAGATCATCATGCTGCCTTCATTCTATCCACTCCTTAGACTAATATTTTGACCTATGTTGCAAATTAGAATCATTGTGGAGCTTTTATAACTTGCCTCTGCCTAGGGACTGCCTTAGAAATCCTGATTTAATTGATCATGGGAAAATCCAGGGCAGCTATACTCCTTACAAACTCTTCAGTTCATTTTGATATACAACTAGATTTTCTCAAGATTCTATCCTCAGCTCTCCTCTCTTCTCTTTTTTTAAAACAAGGTGCTAAATTTTATTGTGAATTCAGGCATATTAGTCTTGAGCCTCAGTTTCCTCATATTTAAAATGAGGAATTTGGACAGGATGAACAAAGGCCCCTTCCAGGGATAAAGTATATGTTCTGGTCCTCTGTAATGTTTTTCTTTTTATTGAAAATCTACAAAATAAATAACATTACTTGAAGTTCCTTTGCTGAAAATCGACTATTTGGGTTTTTTCTAACATAATAGACACAAAGAGTGAACTCTGTCATCATCATACACAAATGTAAAATTGGATTAATGATGATCTCTAGGATTTATGTAATGGTTGTTTTACTCTTTTTCAACTAGATTTTCTTAGCTATTTTTGAAATAGAGTGTTGCTAGCTCACTGTAATCCTGCTTGCTAATTCATGTTAATGGGGGTCAAAAACAAATCTTTTTATCCTTCCTTGGATACTGGTTGAGATATCGTTGTAACCTGAGTTTTAGTACTAGTTCTTTTGTTAACTTTCTGTGAGACTTGGAGGAAGGCGCTTTATCTCTCTGCTTGTTTATTCAACTATCCAATACAATATCTTTTTTCTTTTTTTTTAATATATTTTTGTTTTACTCTATTTTTATTCCAGAATTTGTGAACTTACAAAGCTATCGTGCACATGTGTAGAATTCCCATACAACAAACCTTCACCAACACACCACACCATTGCGGAACATTTGGTACAGATTATGAGATAACATCATCAGACAATTACCACTAACTATGGCCCATAGCATATATTTGGCATATTTTTTCCATAGCCCCTATTTCTCCTCTCCTCTTTTTATTTTCCTTGCTGTCTAAACATAGTTTTACCAATGCCCATGAGTTCAACTTTGCCTGCTATCCTTACGTATTACTAAATTTCATCTCCAGAACTGAGTTTCCAACATCCTATTAGGATTCTCCCTCTGCATAGTCTGCATTGACTTAAAAATGACTGTATCCTAAACAAACTCATCTTCCCTTCCAAATTTGCTATTCCTCTTCTTTATTCTCTGTCTCTAAATATAATCAAACACCTATGAACTAAGTTGGAAACCTCTGAGGCAACCTGTACTGCATCTCCATTACATATTTTTGCAACCTTATGTAAAATGCTATGTGAATGCCACTTCAAATTCCTCACCCACCTCCCATTCAGATTATTTCCCAGTCCCTTTTTTTTTTTTAGGAGGTACCAGGGATTGAACCTGGGACCTTGTATGTGTGAAGCAGGTACTCAACCACTGAGCTACACCTGCTCTACCCCAGTCCCTTTTATATAGAAATTCTGGGGCCACTAATGTCAACCAGAATGATTTTTTTTATTACCCCACTTTCTCACCCTCTCCTCTAATGCCCCTCCCTCATCACAGAATTTCAGAAGCAGCTCTATAGGCAAAATTCTTGAGGTCTAAGAGGTCAAAATTTTGTCAGAACAAGCTGATCACACTCGAGAAAGGGTGGAAGCATGGTAGCATGGATAGAATTTTTTTTTAACTATTCGTACATATCTCTAATAACAGCTGCCTCCACGGTTGGTGTGACAGGCAGAAGCAGGGCAAATGTCAAACTACCAATGATGCTGACAATTCAGTGGGTCCTCCATTCACTAAGTATTTAAAATTCTTTTGCATAATTACGCACTTCTCTCTTTAAAAATATGTACATATTAGTTTTAGCACAACTAATGATAGCTTTTCTGACACAGGATGTCTTTAGTTTTTCTCAATAAATTGCTATTTTTTTATTTTTCTATTACGGGTTTTAGAATGAAGATTGATTTTTGAACCATTTTGGGGGAATAATAGCTGACTTTCGTGCTACTGTGCCATTGCACAGTTCACATTTCAATAATTAAATATAAACACGTTCCCTCAAAGAACAGAGCCACTTAAAATATGGCAGTGCTTCATTAATAATCGATTTACAGAATCTCTCCTCGTGGAAACGACAGCCTCTTGAAGCTGTCATGACACTGTCAGTCTCGCTAAAGCAGGTAAGAATTACTTCTTGAGCTCCAAACAGAGTCACAAATTTAGCAATGGTTTCCTTGGAGACTCAGCAGCAAAGCCTACAGCATAGTACCTACAAGACTGGAATGTCCAAATTAGAAGGGAGACTCTCTTTAGAGACTCACCAGTCTTCCCAAACTGAGAAACTTCTGGCCCCGTCCAAGGAAGGAATCTAGAAATGATTGTTAATGAGGGAGGAAAAAAACCCCTAGGAGACATGCTCCTAGGAGGCTCAAGACAGTGTATGTGTTGAACTGCGGGTTAGGCCCTAGTCAGAGCCAGCACCACAAGCAGCCTGGTTTGCAATGCTAAGGAGGCTGAGAGCAGCAGGACCCACTCTCCTTATTAATGAGTTACCCCGTATGAAAGGCCTCCTGTCTGTGTTTCTCCACAGATAATTGCCAAGTCATAAGGCAGAAGGATATCTTGGAAAAAGGAGACAAAGACAATACAAGTCATATATTTTTAATTCTGATACCCTCATTCTTCTTTTCATTTTATTTTATTTGTGGAGCCATACAAGCTGCTTTTGCTACTTTCAGAATTCTGGATATTCTTCTTGCAATGCTATAGGTAGAATTGCAATTCTGTTTTCTTCTCCCATACTCTCTGTAGCATTCCTTCTCAGGGACATGCGGATTTGTAGGGGAGACTAAAGGAGATTTTGGAGCAAGATGCCTATCTCCATTCTTCCTGTTCCCCCATCAGCCTCTTGTCTAGAGAAAGGGCCAGGACCACAGGACTGGAAGTGGAGGCAGAGAACTTGGATTTGATGCAGATTCTGCGAGGCAATATGACCCTTATGAGCTTAAAGTAACATATGCGTATAATAATGTATCAATATGAAAAGATGGTACCTCTTCATGTACTTTTGAAAATGCATTTCCCTGAATGGCATAGCAGCTCCTGGATTGCTAGCCTGCATTTTCACTAAATGTATCTTTAAAGTTATTTTTTCATAACTTCAAGTTCTGAGTGACAAAACAAGAGAAATACAGACTCTTGATGCCCTACATTTATATAAACTATAGTTTATATGATCTGCTGCATCTGAAAATTATCAGGTACAACTCTTTACCATGAGGATTCATCTTCATTCATACCCATGAAAGCTTATTTTTGTAGCAAATGAGGTATATACTATGTGCATGATATCTTTTAAATTATATTCATTTCTTTATGAAATATTATTCAATTACACTTTACGATATCTACTCCTCTGAACAAATAAAAGAGACTCACTATTAACTATCCCTGTCTTCATGGTTTTTATTCAGTGGTGTTTATTTCATGCTCATTGAGAAGCACAGTGGTTAAGATCAGGAAACTCGGAGCCAGGCAGATATGGGATTCAAATGTTAGCTCTCCCCACTGTTAGGTGTGTGATTAGAGGCAAGTCAGTAAGACTCAGTTTAGCCAGGGCTGACTGTCAGGAACATTGTAGTGGAGAGGTTAAGATGACAACTGATCTCTTCAGGCCATTGCCAACATCCTGACATTAGAGACCTAAGAGAGATGGTGAATCAAGTAGTGATGGAGAAAAACACCAGGTCTTCTGAGAAGAAAGCTGCTTGAGAATCTTTGCAAATTACTCAGTCTTCCATTTTGGGTATGGTAGTATAATAGTCAAATCCAGTCCCATGATCATTTTATAGGTTGTATCAAATATCACTGAATGCTATAGCAAAATTTATTGAACCAATCTTCTATTATTGGATAATTAGGCTATTTCTAAAGTGTATAGTGATATTCAAGTTTCATACATCTATCTTTGAAGATATCTCTCAGTTAAATTCCAAGATGTAAAATTAATGAGTTAATGAATAGGCATATTTTGAAGACTTTAAAAAGGTATTGGAAGTGGGGGTGGCTGAGTCGATGGAGCCCCCGTTTACCATATGGGAGACCCCGGGTTCGCTTCCCGGGGCCTCCTTGTGAGGGCAGGCCGGCCCGCGCGGCGTGAGGGGCTGATGCAGCGGGACCTCACAGCAAGGGGAAGATAAGCAGACACGGAGAAGACACACAGCGAATGGACACAGCAAGCACAAGCAGCAAGGGGGGGATAAATAAATAAATAAATAAACCTTAAAAAAAAAAAAAGGTATGGCAAAATCAGCATTGGCATGACTGACCACAGCGTTCACCCTGGGAAGAGAGGAACAAAACTCGGAGTCTGGGTCAACCTCTGCCTTGGTTTAGACACTCATCATCTCCTGACTGGATGAATGCAATGGTAGTCTAAGCGGAGGTCCTGCTGCCAATCTTCCCCATTTATACCAGAGTATTCTTCAGAGATTTCTCCTGACAAATGAGATTCACATGGCTCCTTAGTAAAGCACTCGGGACTTCCATGAGTTGACTTTCCCAGGCCCATATTCCTTCTTTCTCCAAGCATCTCCCACCTGCAACTCATGCTCAGGCTGAATCCAACTACTTGGAGTTCCCTAAAGCATCCCGGACCTCCAAGGTCTCAATATGTCTTCAAATGCACTGTTCTTTTTCTCTTACCCACTTTCTGTGCATCTCCTATGGCCAACCCTGCTTGTCTTGTAAGATGCAAACACCACTTTCTCTGGGAAAACTTTCTACTCATCTATGCTTCTACAGTCACCAGTACATTCCCCTGTCCTTGTTGGTTTAATAAACTGTTTTCCCAATTAGAGTAAGAGCACCTCAAGGACAGACTCTGCATTTTGCCTCTCCTTTCCTGTGGCCTAGCACAGTACCCACTGTATTATATATACAGGTAAACAAACAACCAAACTAACACATAAGATCAGGAAAAATAGTATGGGCAGAGGAAGGAGTAGGTCACAATGAGGACAATGAGTAAAGCAGCGATTATGGAGGAATTAGAGGAGATCAGATAGTAACATTTTAGGAGCTGAACTTTTGAATTTTAGACATGGAGCAACCCTGAAGGGCAGCAAGGAAAGAGGTGTGCTGCTACTGGTGGATGGCCGTAATTGTCAATTCTTGGAAAATCAAAGAACAGGAAATCGTGCTTTTTTTTTTAAGATTTATTTTATTTCTTTATTTCTTCCCTCCTCCCCCTGTTGTTTGCTCTTGCTGTCTGCTCTCCATGTCTATTTGCTGTATGCTCTCTGTGTCTGCTCATCATTTTTTTTAGGAGGCACCGAAACCAAACCTGGGACCACCCATGTGGGAGGGAGGTGCCCAGTCGCTTGAGCCAGTCATGTGCATTTGAAAGGCCACTAATGTGGATATCAGAATCACCAGAAATGACACAAGGAAAGGGATAGACAAAGGGAACTTAGCCTCAAGCTCCAAGTAGTGATGGAGACAAGACAGGAGATGCAGCATAGTTGGAGGTATACTTTCAAAATGCCTGTGAGGCTGCTCTATATACAGAAATGGGTTTTGGATACTTCCTGGATTTATGTTTAAAATTTTAGGGGCATTTATAAGCTAAAACAATGTCTTTTTGCAAGTTTCTAATTTATACATCATCATAATAGCGGCCAACATTGCAATAACCATTTAATCCTCACCAAACACTTTAACAGAGATACTATTTTTATTTCCATTTTACCAATGAGGAAACTGAGGCTCAAAGAAGCTAGCGAATTCCCAAAGCCACACAAGTGTATGTCACTGAATCAAGATTCCAATCTAGGTATGCCCAGCTCCTGAGTTTTCTCCACCTCACAAGGATGCCTCATAACTCTTGCTAGAAGTTGAGTGCCCACAACCACCACCACCTGCCAGTGTCTAGATGTGCCTTTTGTACAAGTCCGTTTGATGGCAACTGCACGAAGGACACTTTGCTTAACCACCGCTCAACCAGGGCACGACTGTGAATCAGCCATAAGTCCAGGCATAAGCAGAGAATTCAAGCCATTCTGTCGTAGATGCGTTCAATTGGAAAAACATCCATACACAGTAACCAAGAGACTGTCCTGGAGCTCGAGCCTCATGAAAGCAAATGCTTTCAATTTTCTTTCTCTCTAGGAACATTTGAAGGTGACTGGCATAGAGAAGGGCCTTCTTACATACACATGTTAATATGTAGGTGAACAATGACCCTTCACATTGGCACCCCACTTTATAGTTTACGGAGCCGAGCCCTTGCCCAGATCTTATCTCTCTGACCCTCAGAAATCTGCTTTGAAGTACAGGACAGGCCTTGTTGTCACTGTTTTACAAATATGATTGCATCTGTGAAATGGGGACAATCCTTACATTCCTTGAATGATTGTATAAATTAAGTAAGATCATGTGTGAGGCTCAGAGAGGTTTAGCAACTGACCCCAAATTATCCAAGTGCTAAGGGCCAGGGCCAGGCCTAGGACCCATGTGCTCAGAGTCCTCCTGCAGGGATAGGTCTTCCATGTGTAGGTGCAGAGAGCAAATAAGATTGTAGTCCCCTGGCAGGGAGGGAGCTTGTCTCACTAGCTACACTCCCTCACCTCCTGCCCCTATGCCAGGAACAGCACATAATAAAGGCTCTTTAAAGGTTGTTAAAAGGATGGTAAATGAAAGTTGAAATTCTAATATCCAGGAAGTTCTGCTTTTCTCCATGACAGGCTCTCCTATCCTCAACCCTGCCCCCATTGCTCACCTCACCCACAGGGTCACTGACCTTTGGACATTATCCCATGTTCATCGGAAATCATTAGCACAACACCATCTTCTGTGTCAGGCACTTTAAGTGTTAAGGGTTTCCTTTGGCATAGCCTGAGAATTTAACATAGTTAAATATTTATTAAGAACCTATTCCACCCCAGATATTGCATTTTTCTTCCATCAAAATTTTTCCATTAAAAAATTGGAAAACGTATTCTGAGACATAAACATGGATATTGCCTACTTAGAAGGGAAGTAGAGGAAGACAAAACTTTAAAGGAAGTCAGTTGGCAGTTTATTGCCCTTTTCTCTCCAACATGCAGAGATTCTCCCATGTGATAATCTCCTGCCTCTCAGGAATCTCTACAGTATCTGTTTTGGTGGCCCTCAAAGTGTGGTCCCCCGACAGGCATCAACAGCTTCCCATGGGAATTTGTTAGAAATGCAAAACCTCACACCACCTCTCTTCCCCCCAAGTGAGTGAGAAACTGCAGGTGGGGCCCAGCAAGCTGTGTTTTAAGAAGCCTTCTAGGTGATTTTGATGCAGGGTTAAGTTTGAGAACTATTACCCTGTCTCCAAGAACCAGTGTGCCCTTTGATGCGTTAACTGGCCCATCAGTGACCTGCAACAATAAATGACCTTGTCTAGGTCCCCAAGCCAAGGAGATGACAGAGGAATGGCAACAATTTGGCTTACAGTGCTATAAAATTAAATTTAAAGTACCACATTAATAGCAAGGATTATGTCTTATGTCTTATGAATGAAACACAGCATAAACTGCAGGAACTCTCAGTCAAATAAATGTCTGAGTAATAGTAATAATAAAAGCAACAGTCTTTGATCCATTCTTAACTTACAGACTTTTCAACTTCTTTTATTATGCAAACTCATCTTTTCAATTTTCTTCCCTCATCCATTTTTTTAGGGACCTCCACCCATACTTGTACAAATTCATGTTATTAAAAATACAACTAGGTCTGTCATGAATGGCAGGAGAAATGAAATCTTTGTTGACGTTTTCCTACAACTTGATGTGGTAAGCAGGCGAAATGGTGAAAACTTTCTCAAATCTTTAGTTAAACTCTATTATGGCCTAATTTTCCCCTGGAGATTGCCAGTGGAAAACTACATGTTATTTCATTCATTAAAATTCCTTTCAGTGATATCTAAGTGGCTAATTCTCTACCTAGCTACAAGGGAAATGAAATCCCCAAATTTGATCAAAGTTAATCAAAACAGAGGTGTGTAACTCATTCAAAAGACAAAGCATGCCTATTAAAAATGTTCCAAAAGAAGATACACGGATGAAGCTGCTGGAGACCACTCTAACTTGTGTTATGATCATTTAAAAGGGATTTTAAATGACTATTTACATTAGTATTCAATCAAAGGTACCTTCTATGACAGCCCCCGCATTGCACAGAATATTTATCCGCTGCCTGAAATGCAGAGCACCTACATGCTTTCCAGCCAGCAGATTTCTGTACTGCATTTGACCTTTCATTTAACAGCAAGTCTATAATCAGATTTTGTCACATTTTTTTTTTTACAAACTATTTGTGAAAAGAAATAGGATGCAAACCATAGATTATAAATAAGAAATAACTATAACTGAAGGTAAGGACAACTGGATTCCATTTGGCTTGGGCATCTTGATTATGTCACCATTTAAAGTTTTTAATGAAGATGTTACGATGCCTAATAACTTTTCATTCCTATTTTAAATGCATGGCTCCTATTTTTTTTTTTTTTTTACGAGTGCTGTAACACACTAAATATGGATAATGTTTTAAAATTTTGTTTTAGAAAAAAAACCTTTTTTGCTTAAATAACTACTTTCCTACCACCAAAGGCCTGTTCCCACAGTAGTTCCTCATGAATGGAAATCACAAAAATATTAGCATATATAAGAAAGTGATGATTTCTTTAAATGTCCTGAAGTGCTCATGGGAAGATCTGGCTTCTTGATCAATCCTTGGCTGAAGTACCATAGGAGGAAGGAGTTAGTTTAACTTTTACCTCTGGCCTTTCAGTACAGTAATGCTAAGTGACCATTATGTACAGCAAATCAAACTCTTTCTAAAGATTTTCTGTGTCCATGGGATTCATTATGCCTGTTAGGGTTTTCTTTCTGTCAACCATTCTTAATGCTTACTTTCAACTCACTATAAAATATACCTTGCTAGATAGGTGTCTTTGTTTACCAGACAGGACAGATTTGGTCTGAAAATGGTGAATATTAGAAGAGATTTTGGAAGAGGAAAGGCCAAAAACTAGTGTATTCTGGGATGTACTTTGAAGATGAAGCAGTTTTAATAAAATCTAGTCTTCTTCTCCCCATATCCTGCTAATATTTATTTCTTCTTTTCAGGACCAGAGATACCCAGCAAAGCTAAATGGGATCGTGGAAATTATAAGCAGTTTTGGAAGATATTCTATAGCATTAACAAGAGGTACAAGAAAAAATAATTTTTCCCATGAATCTTTTCGTGAAAACTCTCAAGTCTTGCCAATCACTTTTTCTGTTTTACAATTAATCAGGCCAAGGACCTGAGAGTATGGTCACCCAACATTTAAAATACCCCAAAGCGTAGAAGGTAGGACTGAAATAGAAGGCAGAAACTAAATGATAGTTTTCTGGGAAAACGGCAGCTCCCACCTGGATTGCCCAGGTCCCATTAGTCAGTCAACACCGATCACCTGTGCAGAAAAGGAATTTCATCCATGAGCATATGCAGACACAATACCACCCGATGGAAAATGGGTTAAAATAACTGGGCGTTATGGCACTGCATTGAGAGCCCGTGTTTGGTAGAGCCCAAGAATAATAGCCGTGAAAGCATGAACGTCTCTTTTGAATCTCCTCATGGAGGAAAGACCTAAAGCCACATTAATTTAATCACCTTTCCTAAATGTTAACAGCAGTGTAGAAATGGACGCTCTCATCCCTGTAATCAGTTGCTCAGTGCACAAGGGCAGCGGTCTCCTGTGCCTCATCTGCGAGCTAATCTTTCATTTCATAGCAGATCTTTCCATATCAAACAACACAAATGACTTAATTTGCATGACAGGATTTGTAACGGGGCAAATCTAGTGTCAAAGTCGATTAAAGATTACACCAGAGAACTATCATAATCAGTCCTCTAATGAGCCTAAATAGTACATGTAAAGTCCCCCCTTTTTGCCATTCCAGTCATGTATAAAAGGGAATGTGTTTCTTTTCATCGATGAGCCAGGCCTTTGGTTTGCACATTATGCCCTACGTTGAGCTAAAGTCATGTCAGTCTGGTTTCAGAGGGAGAAAAAGGGAAATAATAAAGCAAACATCACTTCACAAATGACATTGCTTGGTATAAGCCAATGTTTGAAGCCCTTAATTCTTCTAATCTGCAAAATAGTCAATGCTAATGGGTTTTTGCCTTTGTGAAAGCTGATGCATAGAAAGAAAAACTTTAATGAGCTGCCTGGGCCGTATGCTTACAGATACCTGTCAAATGTCTGTCATCTTAGCTATCGCTGAGGCATTATAAAGAAAGTAAGAAGGAAGGAACGACAGTATTTGTACAAGCATTTTCATGCTAAAATGGCACAATTTTCTTCCTGTCATAATTCCATTGTATCTGAAAGTCAGAAAAGCTTAACCCTTTCCCCAGCCTGTCCTCTGTAGTTGTATCACACGATCTTGGAACGAGTGGTTTAAAAACGGCACTGTGATTTTGTAAACAGCATCTTCTGTGAAATTTGTTTTTGAAAATGGAATTACACACGTTTTTAAAACGTGACAACAAACTATTTGAATCAACTGCTTCACCCCAGGGAGATCAGGAGTTTATTAAATGCAGAAACTCAGTAATGTACGAGGCTGTCATTTGAATCAATTCTTTCTGCCTTCTTAATTTAATATTTCTTTGTATCTTTGTACTCTAAATATGCATACCAGG
>JAQZBX010088297.1:0-12761 GCA_029593785.1 Cabassous unicinctus | reverse complement strand
GATGTAATTTCCTCTCTAAATTAGACTCAAATGACATTGTATGTACTATTTTAGTTTGCCAAAGGGCTGCTGATGCAAAGAACCAGAAATCTGTTGGCTTTTATAAAGGGGATTTATTTGGGGTAAAAGCCCACAGTTCCAAGGCTGTGAAAAGTCCAACTCAAGGCACCATAAGAGGTGCTTTCTCACCAAAGTCAGCTACTCTAGATCCTGGCATTGTTGCCACGTAATGAAGCAAGATGGCCGCCAATCTCTACGGAGGTCTCTGCTTCCCCTCCAGAATCTACCGTCTCTTGGAGCTCAGCTTGTCTTTCTAGATCAGCCTCTGCTGTTCCGCTCTCTTCCCATGTTCAGCTGTGAGCTATCAGGCATGTATAAGGGCTGGTCTCCTCTTGAGCTACTTGGTGGGCCCAGCTTCTTGGGGCCTTTGTGCTTAAGCAATCCTCTCTCACATTGCAGAATCAAATATGTTGGCTCCCTTTTTCCTCTTAAGTGTCCGTTTATATCAGGCCCAGCAAAGGGCTGGGGACTCAACCTGAATCATGCCTCACTGACACTTACCAAGTAATCTAATCATAGGTCCCTAAACTGAATTTAATGCAATCAAAGGGTATCACAGCCAGAGGAATAGATTAGCTTACAAACATATTCTTTTTCTTTTTGGGATTCATTAAAAAATGTCAAACTGCCACACATACCTTTCATTATTCTCACTCTTCAAGAAGAGTCCTAGAATTATTTTATTGAAAGCTACAAATAACTGGCATTACTACTGATTGAATTTCTTTCTTCTGCATATGTTTTATATATTTATTCCTTACAATAACTGTGCAGAGGAACTTGTTTTATGCCCATTTTACAAGCAAGGAAGCTGAAGTTTAGTAAACTCAATGTGCAGAAGTTCACACAGCTCAAAAGTGAGTGAACTGGGATTTGATCTCACAACTGGGATTTGATCTCACATTGTCTGATTGCAAGTTCTGTATTATTTTCAGAATGCTGAGCTTCTTGGAAATTTAACCCAGTGGATGCAGTGAGCCATTATAACTGCAAATAAATGACTATGAACATTTATTTATACAAGTGCCATAGATGTTAAATACTTAAGTGGATCAATATTTTTACACCCTCTGCTACATCATGCAGATTTTATTTTTTTCTACTTTGAATCCTTGAAAACTAATTAACTTGGCCTGCCAGAGATACTTTAGCATTCACAAACATACTTGAGAAGGGAATCTTGGCAGGTATATCTGCTTCCCATTGGCAGCCTTTTACAAATTAATAACAGGCTGCAGAGAACAGACATATTTTCAGACACTATGTTTTAAAGCTCTACTCTGATGATAAAATGTTGAATTAAACACACACTCTTGAAATACTTTTCTGCATCTTTCCTTGCAATTCTCATTAATAAGGAGATATAAAAATGGTCCATGGAAACTACTTTAAATCATTTTTCAAAATAAAGTCCAAAATAAAACTTTACTCTTCCCTACTGTTTTCTGTCCTGCACCACCACCATCAGTACCACCATAGTTTTAGTTTGCCAGGCTGCAGAAATGAAATATACCAGAAATGGGATGGCTTTTACAATGGGGATTTATTAATCCTTCAAGAATGCAAATAATGGTATACAAAAAGAAGAAAAATTAGTGAGAAAAGATCTGGTGCAGAATATCCCCATTCTGTCGTCTTAGTAAAGAAGTCTGTGTATGTACAGTTAGCAATTTTGTCTTTTTACCATTCCTATGGGAATTACTTAGTGTTAGGAGAATTTTGAGCATGTTATTCCCTTAGTTCTCAGTAGACTGTGTTCTAAGGCTGGTGATATATATATATTTGCATTTAGTATTATATATGATTTGTAGCTAAGATAAGAATAAACCGAATGCTTGGAAGAGGAAGCTATTAATAGCTTTTTGGGGTGTGGAACAGAGACAGAAGTTCCTCACATAGAGGAAGTAAGATATGCAAATCTTAAAACATACAAAAATGTCAGAGCTTCCTGGTTCTAAGTTTTAAAAAAAGATAAAAGAACTACTCATAAGTAGATCCTCTTGGTCTCTTGCTTCCTAAGGTGGCAAGTGCTTGATAGCAACTATTTATAGATGCTGATGTGTGTTTAAGGAGCTGAATATGTGTCATCAGTTGATCCAGGTTTCACTCCCCTCTCAGTCTCCCCACACAGAACTTGCGTGTTGATGGACAATAAGCACCCACATGACCTACTTTATCATGAGTTAAAGTAGAATGCTCACTCATTGACCACATGGTACATGATTTCAAGCAGTATGAGAAAAATGTATGGTTTAGGATTTTCAGAAAGCAATGTTCACTTGGAATATCACAATGAGATGTAATAGTATATTTTGTAGCACATAAATGCAGGTCTTCAGGGCATCCTAAGGCTCTTCATAGATGGCTGTTATTTCCAACCAAAAAATATTACTGTGATAAGTAGTCTAAACATATATTTCAAATACAAAGGAAAACATCCTAAGCATCTGTTGCTAAAAACATGAAAGATAAAACATTTTTAAAAAATCTAATAACCTAGACTTTTTTATCACAGTAAATCACAGTAGGATATAAGTTTTCTGCCTTTTAACAGTGATGATCTTATTGTAGTACCCTCATGTTTCCTCTGTCTCTAATCAATTATATCAGTTTAAGTTTTCACAAAAACTTAATTTAAGCAGGCTATTAGTATATATTATTACAAAATTTTCACATTCATGAAGGGTTCTTTGGTATGTACACATGGCAGTTCATCAGTAACAATGTATTTCTTGGGACCATTCAAAACTACAAGACAGCTCCGACTAAAAGAGTAGAAACAACTTTTTCTCTTCCAAATTTATTTGAATAAAAGTATAATTTATCTTACAGATACCATCTCTGTAGTTTGTTTTGTTCTTTAAAAGTGAGAACTAAATAATTGCTGATAATATATTTTCCAATGAAATAACTTGTTTTTAGTTGACCCTTAATAATTTTTCCCATCAGGCAATTGACTCGATCAGTTGAAGATAGGTATATCTATTTACATATAGGTAACTTCCATATATGGCCAAAAGTATATTTTTGTTTGCATCTGGAGTTATGGCAACAGTGTGATGAAATGAACTAGTATATATTTTAAGATATACTTTTCTTAATAAATCTAGCTTTTAATTTTCTGTAGTTAGAGGGAAGCAATGACCTCAATAATCAAAAAACATTTTAAAACTTCATGTGTTTAGATGAACCTGACTTTCTTTTTAAGCAATTGAATGCAGTTGTCTGAGTCTTTTGTTCATTATAAAATCTCTATTAAGTAAGCCTTGCTGTGATGATCTAGTACATGTAGTAACTACCTAGCTTCCACACTCCATGTCACAGCTAAGTTTTTTAATCAAACTCAATGGTGGTTACAAATCATATTTGTTGAAACACTTATCCTTAGTGTGTAATTCCTGTCAATGGAATTAAATATTTAATCATAAGAAATTTACTTGGTAGCTGAAATGACCATAAAGGTGCTTGGCACCTTTGTTTCTTATTATCATTCAGAATATAGACTGAATGATATGAAATTAGAATATTTTTGTATAATATCAAACTTTAGTTTTAAAAAATCTGCTGCAAGTAATTCACTTGTGGATACTAGGAAATTAATAGTGTATGAATTCCCAGAAATGCTGTCTGCTGGTACTCTGTTCACTTACACCACTTGTTTACTAAGTAAAGGAATAAATCATTAAAATATTTATAATTTAATAGCATTTTTAAAACATGGAATATACAAAGGAATGTATAAAATATATTTAGATGATTAAATATTTTTCTGAACAGTATTTGATTTTTTACTTTCACAGAGGCTTATTTAGCACTCAACTAGTTAAGGATATCTTAACAAAAATTTTTGTTTTGCAGAAGACGACTGAAGTTTTTGATTTTCAAAGCTACATCAAGTGCATAATATTGCATAGTTTCACTGTGAATCAAACATAAATTCTCTAGAGTTGAAAGCATGTAAATTTTTTTAATGGGAAGTGAAACTGTTTTACCCCATCTGAATCTCCCATGAAACCTCATTGTGTAGAATAGTAAAAAGCATGGTTGCTGTAGTTGAAGTGGGCACGAAACACATTAACCCTCTGGAGAACTGTCTCAGGAGCTCATTTTGAATAATTAGCAAGATAGATACTTGGAGGATACCTTCAGCCCAGTGGAGTTCTCAGTTTCCTACAGGGCTACGAAAACCTCTAGAGGAAGGAAAGATTCATGTAGCTGTTTTGAGTTCAATTTTTATTGAATGCCTGAATGTTATATAATTGTTGGAAGTAAATATTTTCCCACTATAATGTAAAATCTGTGAGGTAGGGATTTGTATCTGTTTTTGTTTTTTATTAAAAAAATTTTTTTTAATTAACAAAATTTAGATTACATAAATGTTACATAAAAAATATAGGGGATTTCCATATGTCCCACCCCCTCCCACACTTTCCCACATTGACAGCATCCTTCATTAGTGTGGTACATTTGTTACAATTGATGAACACATATTGAAGCACTGCTACTAACTGTGGATTAGAGTTTACACTCTGTCTCGCACAATTTTGTAGGCTATGACAAAATATATAATGGCTTGTATCCGTCATTGCAATGTCATGCAGGACAATTCCAATGTCCTGAAAATGCCCCCATATTACACCTATTCCTCCTTCTCCCTTCCTTCAGAACCTCTGGTGACCACTGCCTTTATATCAATGATAAAAGTTCTTCCATTGCTAAAGTCTATAATAGAATAATAATAAGTCTACTTTAGTCCATTGTTCATTCCCCAATCTTGAGGATTTTGGCTTGGTGATGCCCACCCTGTTTCTAATTCAGAGGGGGCTTAGATTCCATAGAGCAGATGAAACTGTCTTGCTTGCAATTGCAGACACTCTGTGTTCCTTGGGATGGGCGTTATCCATAATCATCTCCTTGTTAGTTGTTCTAGGTGAGTCCAATGAACTGGAGAGTAGATGTTGCTACTCTGCTGAGATTCATGGCTCAACTGGCACATGGACAGACCAAAGATGTAAGTCTCTGGGATATGTATTTAAGAAATATAGTGGTAATTATAGGTTCAAATAAAATGGGCAGAAGATCCATGTGTAAGGAAACTCTAAATGATTCTAACTCTGTTACACTGGGAAGCATAAATTCCAGTATAAGGCCCACTGACAGGGTGCTGAATTCCTGAGCTTGTCTGCCCTGCTTATAGTGTCGGGATGTCTCTAGAGCCTTCAGGAGCCCCACTGTTTGAGGCATTGTTTACTGTGGCAGTCAGTGAGATCCTGCTGAGACCTGCATAAGCATAACCTTGGGGAATGACCTCCTGACTCACTTTGAGAAATCTCTTAGCCATAAAAACTCATTTGTATTTAATATTTCTTTCTTTTGGTTGAGGTCTTTTTCCAGATGCATTGCTAGTTGGAGCTTGGTAATAATCCCTTGGTGCCAGGGAGGCTATCCCCAGGAGTTATGTCCCACATTGGAGGGAAGGTAGTACATTTATAGCTGAGTTTGGCTTAGAGAGAGGCCACATTTGAGCAATAAGGAGGCTTTCAGTAGGTAACTCTTAGGCAAAAATAGTGCTTCTGCTTATAATAATTGGAAAAGATAATGAAAATACACAAACCATCTGTTTGAGCAGCATTCTACAGAGGTAATGAGAACTAAGGGGCTAGGACTCTGGTAAAGGAAGAGCCTAGGGGAGTTAGTCTTCTACAGACACTTATTTTTTTTTTTTAAAGAAGCGGTGGGTTTATTGACGGGGTCCAATGACAAAGACATAAGTGGCATCAGCTGATCCTTCGACCTATTCCTCCAAGGTTCCTGAGTTCTCCCTCAGGACAGACATGGCTGGGAATAGGTGCAGGATTAATGACTTCTTGTGCATTACTTTTTGGGACACCTCCATAATCCTGTCATAGGGAAGCTGAAAGGGCCCGACTGGTTCTCGGAGCATCCTCCAGCAGGAAGACATAGAGTGGTTCATTCCTTACAGTGCTTCCTTCTTTTCCTGTCCTCTTGAAAACAGTACCTAATGCTCACTGTTTTTACTCCTCCAAGACTGTTAATCAGACATATGAAGATAATTTCAAGATAGTGGTGGTGATTTTTTTCTTAATAGAGAAGTTGGAGGTATACAGAAAAATCATGCAGAAAATCCAGGGTTCCCATATACCCCTCCACACAAGTTATTCCTCCTGTTGCCACTTCACATTAGCATGGTACTTTTGTTACAGTTGATGAAAGAATATTACGATTGTACTAACTATAACCCATACTTTACCTTAGGATTCACTGTTTATGTTGTACAATTCTGTGTGTTTCGTTTTAAATTTTTATTCTAGTAACATATATATAACCTAAAATTTCCACTTTTAATCACGTTCAAATATGTAATTGAGTGGTGTTAATTGCAATCACAATGCTGTGCTGCCATCACCACATCATCACCAAAACTCACCCCAGTCAGAATCTCTGTACCAATTCAGCATGAACTCCCCATTTCCTACCCCTATACTGGCCCTTGGGAACCTGCATTCTAATTTATGACTCCATAAATTTTAATTATCTAATTATTTCATGTCATTGAGATCATGCAGTATTTGGCCTTTTGTGTATGGCTTTTTCACTCAGCATGACATCTTCAAGTTTCATCCATGTTATCACATGTACTACAACATCATTCTTTTTACAACTGAGTAATATTCCATTGCATGTATATACGACATTTTGTTTATCCATGTTTGTTCATCTGTTAGGGGTAAGGTTAGGGTTTCTTCCATCTTTTGACCATTGTGACTAACGCAGCTATGAACGTTGTTGACATATCTGTTCATGTCCTTGCTTTCAGTTCTTTGGGGTATATACCCAGAAGTGGGATTGCTGAGCCATATGATAATTCTATACTTAAGTTTCTGAGGAACTGCCAAACTGTTTTCCACAGTGGCTGCAAACATTTTATAATCCCATCCATAAAAAATGAGTCTATTTCTGCACATCCCCTCCAATACTTGCTGTTTTCTATTTTTTTTAAATAGTGTCCATTCTAGTGAGTGTGAAATGGTATCTGATTGTGGTTTTGATTTGCATTTCCCTAATAGCTAGTGATGTTGAGCATCTTTTCATGTGCTTTTTAGCAATTTATATTTCCTATTTGGAAAAATATCTATTCAAGTCTTTTCCCCATTTTGTAATTGGGTTGTTTGTCTTTTCATTATTGAGTTGTAAGAGTTCTTTATACATTCTGGATATTAAACCTTATGAGGTATGTGGTTTTCAAGTACTTTCTCCCATTCTGTAGGTTGACTATTTTCTTTTTATCATGATGAAGTCTATTCATGCACAAAAGTTTACAATTTTGATGAATCCCATTTATTCTTTCTGGTTTTTGATTATGCTTTTTATGTAAGGTCTCGGACACAACTGCCTAAAACTAGGTCCTGAGGATGCTTCCCTATGTTTTCTTTTAGGGAATTTATCATTTTGATTCTTTAATTTAGGTCTTTGATCCCTTTTAACCTGATTTTTGTCTGTAGTATGTGGAAGGGTTCACCTTCATTCTCTTGCTTTTGGATAATCAATTTTCCCAGGACTATTTGTTGAAGAGACTATTCTATCCCTATTGAGTGGACTTGGCACCCTAGTCAAAAACCAGTTGGCCATAGAGGTGAGGATTTATTTCTGCACACTCAATTCTATTCTATTAGCCTCTATACCTGTCCTTGTGTCAATACCATGCTGTTTAGATTACTGCACATTCACGATAAGTTTTAAAATGGGAAGTTTGAGTCCTCCAGCTTCATATATTTTTCAATAGATTTGGCTATTCAGAACCCCTTACCTATAAATTTGATGATTGGCTTTTCCATTTCCACAAAGGTAGTGGTTCGCATTTTGATTGGAATTGCTTTGACTGTAAATCCCTTTGGGTAGAATTGACATCTTAACAATATTTAGTCTTCCAGTCCAAGAGCGTGGAATGTCCTTCCTTTTATTTAGGTCTTCTTTGATTTCTTTTAGCAATGTTTTATAGTTTTCTCCATACAAGTCCTTTCCATATCCTTGGTTAAATTTATTCCTAGTTATTTGATTCTTTCAGTTGCTGTTTTAAATTGAGTTTTTCCCCTTGATTTCTTCATCTGCTTGTTCATTACTAGTGTCTAGAAACACTACTGATTTTGGGGTGCTGATCTTGTACCCTCTTTCTTTGGTGAATGTGTATATATTATTTCTAGGAGTCTTGTGGATTTCTCAGGATTTTCTGTATATTGGATCATGTCATCTGTAAATAGGGGAAGTTTTACTTCTTCCATTCCAATATGGATGCCTTTTATTTATTTTGATTGCATGATTGTTCTGGCTAGAACTAACAGTTCTAGCTATGTTGAGCAACGGTATTGACAGTGAGCATCCTTGTCTTGTTCCTCATCTGAAACGGAAAGATTCCAGTCTTTCACCCGTAAGTAGGATGTTAGCTGTGGGTCTTTCATATATGCCATTTATCATGTCGAAGAAGTTTCCTTCTATTCCTAATTTTCTAAGTATTTTTTATCAAGAAGCCTTTTCTTGAATATTGTACTGGGCACCCTGACCAGTACATTAAGGCATATATGTATAATAAAATAAAACTGAAAAACTAAAAGTGCCATTATTAGCAAACGACTTGATTATGTATTAGAAAATATTAGCTGTAGCTAAATTCAGTATGATTGACGAATGCACAGTCCATATGCAAAAATCAATTGTATTTCTGTAAAACCATCAATAAACAAAAAGAAAATGAAACTTACAAATTATCTATTGCTATTGCATCGATAACAGTCAAATACCTGCAAGTGTAACAAAAGATTTGCAGACCCTCTACAGAAAACGATCTACTGTTATTGGAAAAAATTCTAAGAGTCCTAAACAAATGCAAGTTTTAGCACATTTGTGTAATGGAAGGCTTAACAATTTAAACATGTCAATTTTTACTTTTAAAAGATCTTCATAGATTTTTTATGGAAATTAACAAGGCAATTTAAAAATATTTATGATCATTCACTGGAAAAGAACAGAATAGTGAAGACTATTTTGAAGAAGAACAATGTTAGAGAATTTACTGTCCCAGATACCAAGAGTTATTATAAATCCTTAATAATTAAGACTTAATGGGATTCATTTCATTTATAGGCATATAGACTATATATATAGAATTGATAATCCTGAAACAGACTCAAACTCATACAATTCTTGATTTATGACAAAGTAGCCTTGCAGTATAGTGGTTAAGTATGGTGTGATGGTACTGAGCCAATTGGAGATCAATGTTTGGGAAAAAGAGGAATTTCAGTTTTTTGCCTACCATATACAAAATATCAATTCGAGATGTAAGCATTGATTCCTTTAAAAGAAAATATAGGTGTATATCTTCATGACTGTTGGATGAACGAGGGTTTCTTAAACAGAATATCAGAAGTGGTAACCGTAATAGATTAAATAATTGATAAGCTGAACTACATTAAAATTAAGAACTTCTGTTTTCCAAAAGACAACATTGAAAATGAAAAGGCAAGCCACAGATTAGGGTAAAGATATTTGCTATGCATATATTTAATAAACAGCTTGCTTTTCCAGAAATATAAGGAACTTTTACAGGATAATTTTTTAAAAGGATTTAAAAGATGTTTATCATATTCTTCAAACTATCAAGCCAGTCTTCTTTTTACTGGCTCTGGCCAGTAAACATAGTATTAGATTGTCTGTCGTCATACCAGATGCTTTACATATGTTATCCAGTTTCCAATGTAATCATCAGCAGATCTCTTCAGCAGAGTTGGTATCCCCATTCTATAGATACGGAATCTGAGATGCAGGAAGAATAAGTAACTTACCCAAAGTCCCATAGTTAATATGGAAAAATGCTTTTTAGTGGTGAGTTAATATCTGGTTTTTAAAAGGAAGTTTCGTGACTATTATTTTTGAAAAAATGCAACATTCAGGGCTTTTTGGTTTTCCTACTCTAACACTACACCTTGTTTTTCAGTGTATTGTCTTTGCCATGACTTCTGGCCAGATGTGGAATCATATCCGCGGGCCTCCGTACGCTCATAAGAACCCTCACAACGGACAAGTGGTGAGTGCCTGTTCTCAGCATCCAGATGCTGAACTTCCTTCTGTTAACCATGGGAACCAAAAATTATGCTTAGTGTTTAGTAGAAAGGGATTTTATTGGTAACTTAAAATATATGTTCTCTCTCTCTTCTCATTTACTATCCCTTCCACATATACACAATATAATGAATTTTTCAAGGATGAGGGCTACTTTTAGTGTTGATTTTTAAAAAAATCAGTCTACCTGCAACATCGAATTTCATGAAACACTTTTTTTCAGCTGTGCAGTGATATTATTTAATGCTATAAGAGGTATATGGGAACAGATTGTAGCCAGTGTCCCATCAACGGTAAATTTAATTTACTTCAGAAGAGGTTAATTACAATATTGTTAAGAACCCAGTGAGTCATTGTATTAGAATGTTAGAAACTCTATGCCACAAAATTAAAAGTGGAATTGATAGGGTATTAAATTAATAAGAGTTCACATTAGTAACATCCACTGAATTCATGCAATTTAGTTTGTTGCCTCCCCTTTCTTATTTTTTTTTAATTAGAGAAATTGTGAGCTTACAAAACAATCATGCATAACATGCAGAATTCACATATACATTTGTTACAGGCTGTGAAAGAAGATCATCAGACTATTACCACTAACTATGGTCCATAGCATACACTGGGTATATTTTTCCATACACCCCCTATTATTAACACCATGTATTAATGTTGTACAGTTGTTATAGTTCATGAGAAATGCTCTCATATTTGTCCGTTAACCACACTCCATCTTCCCCCACATGGTCCAGTGTGTTATACAGTCCCATGCCTTGTACAATCTATGCAAAGTGTACACTCAGTGGCGATCACTTTTATCACAGAGTTGTGCTTTTATTGCCCCAATAAACCTTTGAACATTTTCCTCACTCCAAAAGATAAAAATCCCATACCCCCCATTACTTACCCTTAGCATTGATATAGTACTTTTTTGACATTGATGCAAGAATATTACAATATTGCTGTTAACTATAGTCCATAAGTTACATTAATTGTAATTTCCCTTGTATCACTATATTCTTACCACCTTGTAATAGTGATGTACATTTGTTCTACTTCTTAGAAGAACAGTCTTGTATGTGTACTATTAACCACAATCCTCAACCACCACTGGGTTCACTACATTGTTCAGTCCCTAGATTATTCTTTAACTTTCTTTCAATTAACATTTATATCCCTAGACTACCCCTTTCAGCTACAATCCCATTTATAAACCAGCTGTGTCAGTTATACTCAGTATAATGTGTAACCTTCAACTCTATGCATTTCCACACTTTTACAGTGAAGCTAATTGACAATTCTCCATACATTAAGCATCAGCACCTTCTCAGCCCTCATCCTATCTCCTAGTAAACTATAGTCTAGGTTTTAACTCCACGTGTTTATTCTTTGTATTTAGTTCATATTAGTGAGACAATATTTGTCCTTTTGTGTTTGGCTTATTTCACTTAGCATAGTGTCCTCAAGGTTCATCCATGTTATCATATGTGTCCCAATTTCATTTCTTCTTACAGCAGCATAATATTCCATCATATATATACACCACATTTTGTTTATCCATTCATTGGTTGATGGACACTTGTGTTGTTTCCACCTTTTGGCAATTGTGAATAACATAATTTCAGAGTGTCTTTAATATTCAAAATTGAATTATCACAAATAAAAATAGAAGTAATTAGAGAGTAATAAATAGCTCCCTGACCTTCAAATCTTCATACAAATGCAGTCCTTTCTCAATGGGTCCTTTCCTGAGCCCCCTATTGAAAACTGCAGCCCTTTCCTTTCATCCTCCGCTCCAATACTATATTATCTATCTCCCTTTCCTGTTTTATTTTCTCTCTATAGGCCTTTATAACTTGGGTTTTTATCTCCTTTTCTCAGTAATGTATTCCTATTACATAGAGAATGGCCTGATATATAAAAGTCACGTAATAAAAACTTGTCTAACGAACCAATAACAATGAGTTATTTTATTATATTGATAATGGGAAATGCATATTTGGGCAAGTAGATGTCAAAAATTTGATCACTATCATGTTAATAATACTTAAAAATGTTCAAGAAATCACAAATTTTTCATTACTGCCTTTTAATATTTTTCTAAAAGAGTATTCCTTAGGTAAACAAAAACAACATTAAGATACTTTCTTATTGTTTATAGTTTATAAAACTATGTGAAAAATTGATCATCCTTATGGAATGTTTTGACATGTCACTGTAATCTCTCTCTTACCATTTCTACCACCCTTACTAATTCACAGGGCTCTAATTCCTTCACATTTGGTTTATTGGAGTTTGTTCCACAGAAGTTTGTGCTGATAATAACAACAAAACAATAACGACAGTAACATCTGTTGATTACTAAACACATGCCAGGCATTGGCTTCTTAAATGACTATTTTAGTTCACCAGATGAATATTTCTAAAGCATACTTTGATTACAGCTATAATATTGATCTGTGTGTGGAGACCTGTTACCAGTTAAGTTGGAAATCCTAAGTGGCTCCCTATTTCTTGCCTATTGTAATCTCCCTTTTCAACCTTATCTCTCAACTACTTTGCAAAGA
>JAQZBX010088296.1:0-12770 GCA_029593785.1 Cabassous unicinctus | reverse complement strand
AAAGAAAGTCTATAGAGAGGGAAAATCTTTCCAATGTGCAGAGCTGCAGGTAGTGAACCTGGTCATCTATTTTGTGTGAAAGGAAAAGTGGCCTGAGATAAGAATATATATAGATTCCTGGGTAGTGGCCCCTGTCTGGCCATCTGGTCAGAGGCCTGGAAGGAAAAGGAATGGAAGACTGGAGACATGGAAGACTGGGGTAGAGTCATGTGGATGGACAAATGGCAGTGTGCACAAAGTATGATTTTTGTATTACATGTTAATTCCTTCCATGGAAAAGGCACTGAAAAACCAAGTAGACCACATGACTTGGCCAGTTGATATTAGCCAGAGTTTGTTATCAGCTGTTTGATGTCTGGAACAATGGGCACATGAACTCAGTGGCCAGGGTGGCAGAGATGCAGGTTATGCATGGGCCCAACAGCATGCACTCCCACTTACTAAGGCCATTTTAGCCACTGCTACCTCTGAATGCCCAACCTGCCAGCAACAGAGACTATTCCTTGAGAAGAGCAACCATCCCCTTGGTTTGCTTGGTTTGCTTGGGTCATCCTCACTAGGGATAGACATATATTCTGGGTATGGGTTTGTCTTTCCTGCCCACAAGCCTCAGTTACCACCATTTAGAGGCTTATGGAATGTCTGATTCTACAGGCATGAACTCTTCCACAGTAAATGTCTGATTTGGGGGCCCACTTCACAGTAGAGTTGAGAGTGTGAGCCCTGATCATGGGATTCACTGGTCTTAAAATATATCTAATTTTCTAGAAGGCACCAACCTTAGAGATTGTTGGCATGGCCTGTAAAGGCACAGCTTACAAAGGCCTTGTAAAGACACAAGTGCCAGCTCACTGGTAATCTGCAAAGATGGAGTGGCATCTTTCAGGATGCATTATATGCATTAAACCAGACTTCTGGGTAGTACTATGTCCTCAATAGGAAGAATATATAGGCCTGGGAACTAAGAGGTGGAAGAAGAGTATCCCCAGTAGCATCACATCCATTGGTCCCCTTGGGGTCTGTGTGCTTCCCATTCTGCACCTTGGGCTCTACAGGGTTCCCAGAGGGGGAACACTCTTGCCAGAGGACAAAGAAAGGGTCCCATTGAACTTGCAAACTATTGCAGCTACCTGGCAGTCCCATTCACTCCTTGTGGCCAGGGATGAGCAGGCAAGAAAAGGAATCACCTTATTGGCAGGAATAATTGGCCCTGATGATCAGGAAGAGGCTTTTACACAACGAGGGCAGGGAGGAATATGGGTAGAATCAGGTGATCCATTTGGGTGCTTCCTGGTACTCCCCACACCCATTAAAGCTATGAATGCCCACATGAAGCAACCCTTGTCTGAGGAGGGTATGACTTACCATGGGTGCAGACCAGCCAGGAATGATTTGGGTCACACCACCAGGTAGACCTCCAGGACCTGGTGAGGTGAGAGCAGAGGGTGCAGGGAGAGTAGAGGAGGAAGAGGATGGGAACCATTTCTAACCTCAAGACCAACTGCAGAGACAAGGGCTGCTCTCTCTCCCACTAACTTCCCCTTTTTAAGGCTCCACTTAGGAAGAGAGGCCCATGGGAGCTGCTCTCTGAACACTTGTGGAGATGAGGTTCTTTGTGATGAAAAGGGGAGATTGTGGCAGCCCTGGATGTGGACCACTCAGATCTCCCTGCAAGAGAACTTGCTGTGAGGAGGGTGGCTGGAGGATCCCCTCCAGCTGCTGCATCTTTGGATCCCTGCAGTGTTCATGCTGAGGCCATGCTTTTCTTAGGCTGTTTCCAGCCAATAGCTGAGCACGCCTAGTAAAATCTCTCAGAGGCTCTATCACATATACTGAGAGCTTCTGAGCCATGGAGCCAGCCATCCTAATGTATTTCTCTGATGAAGAATCATTTCTGGGCGAGCAGGTGTAGATCAGTGGTCGAGCACCTGCTTTGCATATATGAGGTTCCCAGTTCAATCTCTGGTACTGCCCAAAAATAAATTTTTAAAACAAGAAAAACTTGTTTTAAAAAAATCATTTCTGTAGGGCAATTTCCAAAACTAGCCTGATAACAATCAACAGGGGTACTTATTAAACAAAAAATGCCCAGGGGTTTCCCTTGGTGAGTTCTGATTCAGTGGGTTTAAGTTGGGGCTCAGGAATCTATTTTTTTTTTTTTAAAACAAATTCTCCAGGTATTTTTATCTTCAGGGAAACACTGCTGTAGTGTAATCTCAAGACTACCCTAGATTCCATACACTGAGAAATTCACAGTTGCCTGATACAACTAATCTTAACATTACTTCATCTTCCTTGCATGAATTCTCTCTTAGGTTCTTTGATAATTATAAACAATATGCTCCTCGTCATTTTCAAAGTAAAATTCAAAAGTACTGTGCAGGAGTCTGCCTCCTGAGAATGTAGGAAATTGGGTGAGGGATGATGGTGTAGAGCTGGGGCTCTACAGAACCCCTTTGCCTGTCAGGTGAAAATCACAGATGCCTTACTGAGTCCACACTATACTGTGTATTATTAAATAAATATATCACACCCACACCAACACGTCCCCACAAGAATGTTGTTTTGCATTTAAATTCAAGCTCATGGACCCCTTGTTAAGAACCCCTGGTGTACCGGGAGGCAGGGGCCAGGGTCGGTTTGTGATCTGTATCCTCAGAGCACTGTCAGAAAGGGTGACTAGTCACTTCTGCCATGGCTGGTAGTGGAGCAGAGAAAGGAAAGGCGGACAAAGGGTACTATTGGAAAAAAAGGATGAAAAGGTGTTAAATGCTGTCTTCCCCCTATTGTTCTGACATATACCCTGAAACAAGATGTAACCGTTGCCACAGAGCAGTGTTTTTTAAACTTGAGAAATCCACACATTGTTTTCAGAGGAAAACAAAAGTTTATCAAGACCCCTTCCCCATGGTGGTTTAAGTAATTTTATTTTTTCATTCAAATATATAATCATTGCATACATGTACTTAAATATATAAAACATAAAATAAGGTACAACTCTGTATATGTGTTGTTTATTTAAAATATAAAATGAAAAGAAAGAATGTTGCTATGAGCAACAAGAATTTAATATGAAAGACGATTTGATCAAATGAAGTTACTGCTTGCATTTAAAATGTTACGGGGGGAAGATGTGGCTCAAGTGGTTGGGCGTCCATCTACCATATGGAGGGACCCGGATTCGATCCCCAGGACCTCCTGGTAAAATAAAAAAATAAAAAAAAAAAAATGTTATGGCACTGCCCAGGGAAGCAGTTTCTCCTACGTTCAGCACATCCATCCCGCTAGACGCTGTTGAGGACAGCTCTATGTGATCTATCATGAACCCTTTCTCTGTACAGTGAGCTGGAATACTATTGGGCTGTTGCTTGAGGAAATGCCTCATTTACATATTAGGTCTGCCTCTCTTCTCATTAGTCAGAAACAGTTAAAGTAGTAGGACTCAGTGCCAGAGTCAGCCTAAATATAAACACAAAACCAGCTGCCCAAACCAGATAACAGATCATGGAGATGAAAACTCCAGAAAGAACTACAAGACACCTCAGAATACAGCGGTGGACTCCCAGGGCTGGGTCGACGTTGGTTTGGAAAACAATTCTAAGTAGAGAATGGATTATTCCCAGAGGAAAAAATGGGAAGCTGTTCCTTCTCACATAGAGCCATGGGGACAGGATGAATTGTTCCTTCTTACATTCTAAATATTTAAGGTTTAGTAGGGTCAAGTGGGGTCTCTGAGATCTGAGAGTAAGGAGAGACCAAGTTGGGTGGGTTCATAAGTCCCAGTGGCTCCTACTTATGGTATCCAAGAGAGATGAAATTAGAAAGAGGCAACTGTGAGAACTTTGCTTCCCTGGCCATCTGGCTGGAAGAGGCTGTGAACTGTAGCCTCCAAAGTCAGGTGCACAAAGTGATCCCTTAGGGTGTGGGAAGAAAGTACTAAGAGAAACCGAAGCCCTGACCTCGAGGACATAAAGAACAGCTCACAGAGAAGCTTGAGTGGAGACTCTGCAAAATTAAGAGCGCTCAACAGTGTGTCTAATTTAGCAAGTGTCAAGAGCAACAAATTTTAAAAACTGCATTTTCCGACAAGACAGAAAATGGTGTAGTCTACATTTGTAAGTTGACCCAGTTAATATATTTGAATAGTTAACTAAAGTTGATTTTAACTGTTCCAAGTTGCTGCAAGTCTTCTCATCCATCAATGTTCATTGCTTCAGGAGGAGAGGAGGACAAGGTACAAAGAAGTCAGCTTGAAACTTCAAACTTGAAAACAAATTTTAACTTCAGAAGAAATTATGGAAGAAATCAAGGCTAATATTTGTAAGATTCAGGCTTTGCTGAGAAAAAAATATTTGAGATTCACAAAAGCCACCAATTGGAGAACCGAACACAGAGTTTTTACTATACAACATAGATTAGAGAGGATGTAGGATATGCCATCAGAGCAGTTTGGAGTGGTTTGGGAGACGTTGAGTGGGAATAGAAATTTCCAGATATATCCCCAGCTATATTGAGGGTCCGAGGGCAGAAATGTCTTATATTCCACTTCCCTCCTGGACTTCTGGTATGGAGGTGGGCGTAGGGAGTAGCAGCAACCTTATCAAACAACCAACAACAACGTGGGGCAGCCACCACTGGACAGAGGAGAGAGTGTGGTGTTTAGGCAGACAGAGCCTGAGGTAGCCATGCAGTGGCTATCTGGATCCAGGCACTCATCCCTCCAGCTGCAGTGAGTGTTGGCAGTTGATGGCTAGCAGCTGAGTATCTCTGAAGAAATGCCTGTGGCCAAAGAGGGCCACCTAGTCCAAAATCATGTGAGCTCCCTGGGGGCAGCACACATCTGATGACTGGTTGATTGTGGGGGATATAAAGTCTGGCCACTTGCCTGAATGGGGATAACTCTGAAAGGCTTTCCCATCAGAGCTCTCTGTATCATCAGCTTCTTTGCAACTACATGGCAGTTCTAACTTCTTTCTCTTCTCAACTCAGTTTACCTCACTTCCTTACAGGTGGTGTTTTGGAGAGCATTTGTCAATAAACCTTCTGTATGCAAATCTCTGAGTCTGTTTCCTGGGGAATTTTCCCTACAATAAGGTCTTAGGTCTTCCTAGCTCTAGGGTTGGGGCTGTTGCAGTATGGGGGAAATCTGAGAAAAGTTTTCCAGGCCCAGTCTACACTTGATCTTAACCAAAAGGCTTAGAAGCGATCCTGACCCAATACAGATGAAAGTTATGAGCCGGTGGGATGCCAGTAGGTTGCTGTGGTGGCGTGAAATATAAGGCTTTGGGTGGATATCATTAAGCCAGAGACTGGCTGGAAAATCTAGCTCAATTTAAGAGGATTGGATAGAGCCAAGATGGAGTCACTTTTGGGGAGGAGGGTGGGTGGCCATGTGTTGCTCATGCCCTAATCATGGTGGAAGAACAGATCACGAGTGAGCCAAGATATGAACCCTTCAGCAGATGCAAAAAGGCCAGAGACGAAGTCCCAAAGATCCAGTTGGACAAAACACCTCAGAGGAGGCCAGTGAGGACCAGAGAATGGTTCTAAAGCTAGGTGCCCCTCTCTTGCAGCCACCCAAAAGATTAGATCAATTTCTCACCACCAGAAGGGAAGGAAAAGGATGACTGCATATTTACCACAAAGGTATTTCTATTATACTGGAGTTGGCTGAGTTACCCTGAAATGGATAAAATTAAGAGTTTTTCTATCATCAGTGGAAATGGGTTACTTGAGATGTTTTAGTCATAAAAAGATGAAAGCAGTCCTGTTTTTATACATACGGTGTACAGAAATGTGCAATTAAAAAAAGAGAGGAAAGACAAAAACTATTAGTTATGGTTAAAAAGTCAATATATTTCTCTAGATATCATTTATTAATATTATATAGCTCTATAGTTTATGTACTTTTCAGGTGAAAATTAGTCAAGCTGCCAGCTGATCGTGCACTTTAAATCATACCCTGGAAATTGAAAAAATACTTCCCCAACAGGCAGCAAGAAACACAGGAATTGGGAGCAGAAAGGTATATTGTCATTTTAAGTGTGAACATAAACATAGGACACTATGAACAACTGTATGCCAACAAATTAGACAACCTAGATAAAATGGACAAAATCCTAGAAACACATAAACTACCTACACTGACTCAAGAAGAAAAAGAAGATCTCAACAGACCAATTACAAGTAAAGAGATTGAATCAGTCATCAAAAACCTCCCAAAAAGGAAAAGCCCAGGTCCAGATAACTTCACAGGTAAACACTACCAAACATTCCAGGAAGAATTAATACCAATCCTGCTCAAACTCTTCCCAAATATTGAAGAGGAGGGAACAATATCTAACTCATTTTATGAGAACAACATCACCCTAATACCAAAGCCAGATAAACATACTACAAGAAAGAAAATTACAGACCAATTTCTCTTGTCAATATAGATGCAAAAATCCTCAACAAAATTCTAGCACATTGAATCCAACAGCATATTAAAAGAATTATACACCATGATCAAGTGAGATTTATCCCAGGTATGTAAAACAGGTTCAACATAAGAAAATCAATTAATATACCAAATTAACAGAATGAAAGAGAAATACCACATGATCATCTCAATTAATGCAGAAAAGACATTTGACAAAATCCAACATCTTTTCTTGATAAAAACATTTAGAAAAATAGGAATAGAAGGAAACATCTTCCACATGATAAAGGGCATATATGAAAAACAGGAATAGAAGGAAACTTCTTCCACATGATAAAGGACATATATGAAAAACCACAGCTAACATCATACTCAATTGTGAAATACTGGAAAACTTTCCCTTTTAAGATCTGAAACAAGACAAGGATGCCCACTGTCACCACTGTTAGTCAACATTGTACTGGAAGTTATAGCCAGGGCAATTAGGCAATAAATGAATAAATAAATAAATGGCATCCAAAATGGAAAGTAAGAAGTAAAACTTTCACTTTGCAGATGACACAATCCTATATATAGAAAGTCCCAAAAAATTTACAACAAAGATTCTAGAGTTAATAAATGAATTCAGCAAAGTGGTGGAGTACAATATCAACATGCAAAAAATCAGTAGTGTTTGTATACACCTGTAATGAGCAATCTGAGGAGGAAATCAAGAAAGAAATTCCATTTACGGTAACAACTTAAAGAATAAAATGTCTAGGAATAAATTTAACCAAGGATATAAAGGCCTTATACACGAAAAAACTACAAAACTTTGCTAAAAGAGATAAAGAAGACCTAAATAGGTAGAAGGGCTTCCATGCTCATGGATTGGAAGACTAAATATTTTCAAGATGCTAATTCTATCCAAAATAATTTAGATTCAACACAATCCCAATCAAAATTCCAACAGCCTAGTTTGCAGAAATGGAAAAACCAGTCATCAAATTATATGGGAAGGGTAAGAGGCCCTGAATAGCCAAAACCTTCTTTAAAAAAGAACGATGTTGGAGATCTCACACTTCCTGACTTTAAAACTTATTACAAAGCTACAGTGGTCCACTGAATTGGGAAAAAATGGTCTCTTCAACAAATGGTGCTGGGAGAACTGGATAACCATATGAGAAAGAATGAAGCGGGACCCCTACATCACACCATACCAAAATTAACTCAAAATGGATCAAAAATGGACCTAAATATAAGAACTAGGACTATAAAACTCCTAGAAGAAAACATAGGGAAGCATCTTCAGGACCTTGTATTAGGCAATGGTTTCTTAGACTTTACACCCAGAGCACAAGCAACAAGAGAAGAAAATAGATAATTGGGACCTCATCAAAATTAAAAACTTTTGTGCATCCAAGGACTTTATCATGAAAGTGAAAAGATAACCTACTCAGTGGGAGAAAATATTTGGAAACCATATATCCTATAAGGGTTTAATATCCGGAATGTAAAAAGAAATCCTACCCCTCAACAATAAAAAGACAAATAACTCAATTAAAAAATGGACAAAAGACTTGAATAAACATTTCTCCAAAGAGGATATACAAATGGCCAAAAAACACATGAAAAAATGCTCAACATAATTAGGTATTAGGGAAATGCAAATCAAAATCACAATGATATCTCATTTCATACTTACTAGAATGACTACTATTAAAAAACAAACAAACAGAAAATTACAAGTTTGGAGAGGATGTGGAGAAATAGGAACATTCAATTCATTCATTACTGGTGGGACTATAAAATGGTACAGCCGCTTTGGAAGACAGTTGGGCAGTTCCTCAGGAAGCTGAGTATAGAATTACCATATGACCTGGCAATCCCGCTACAAGGTATCTGCCCAGAAAAATTGAAGGCAGGGACTTGAACAGATATTTGCACACCAATGTTCATAGCAGCATTATTCACAATTGCCAAAAGATGGAAGCAACCCAAGTGTCCACCAACCAACGAATGGATAAACAAAACATAAGCAAGTACAATTAAATATCATTCAGCTGTAAGAAGAAATGAAGTTCTGATGCATGCGACAACATGGATGAACCTTGAAGACATAATGTTGAGTGAAATAATCCAGACCCAAAAGACACATATTGTATGATCTCACAGATAAGAAAGAACTAGAATAAGCAAGCTCAGGGAGTCAGAATCTGGAGTAAAGGTTACCAGGGGCCAGATTGGGGGTAGGGAATGGGGAGTGAATGCTTGAGTTGTAAAGAGTTTCTATTAGGGTTGATTGTAAAGTTTTGGTAATGGATATTGATAATGGTAGCATGATGTTGTGAATGTAATTAACAGCACTGAATTATATATGTAAATGTAGTTAAAAAGGGGAACATTTAGGTCATAAGTATGTTACTAGAATAAAAATATAAAAACAACAACATAGGACTGTATAACACAGTGAACCCTATTGTAAATGATGGACTATAGTTAATAATATAATTATAGTTAATAGTCCAATGATAAAAATGTTCTTTCATGAATTGTAACAAATATACCACATTAATGCAAGGTGTTAATAAAAGGGTGGTATATGGGAACTCTGTATTTTATGCATGAGTTTTCTGTGAACCCACAACTTCTCTAATTAAAAAAGAGTGGACAGGTTGAAGATGAACTATAACTGATTCAAGGGAACATGCGAGAGCGAGGCTAAGAGAAAGGATCGCAGCCAAACTGAAAACAAGGCTCCTGTTCTCAGCCTTTCAAGTTTTCTAATTACCTTTACATAAATTCTTTGCATCTAATTTTCAGAACAACCCTATGAGGTAGTTACTATCATCACTTTAATTTGACAGAGGATCTTGAGGTTTAAAGATTTCACAAGGCTAGGAAGTGGCCGGGCAGGGATTCCAACCCAGGCAGCTGGCTGTGGAGCCCACGCTCACCACCGCTGCCTCCCACTACACTATTGTGTTTCCACGTACATTACAGATATGATTTGCAGAAAGAAATAAGGAATCTGGGGTCATTTTAGCCAAGCCAGAGATAAAACTTTTGCCAAGTGCTCATGGTCAGTCAGGTGAGGACAAATGTGGAATCCAAGAAGGGGTTATGACCTATGGTAGAAGATTTTTACCTATTACTAAGGAGTAGGGGTTAGTGGTTAAGTAAAAACCACTCTCATTTGATTCATCATGTAATGCATGCTGTAATTAGTTATTTATATGTCTAAGTTCTTCGTTTAGAAAACCTGTATATAGTTACTTCGCAGGAGCCATCATCTATGACATCATCCTTTGCCTTGTATCATTGTATCCTTAATAGGAGTTTCTGCAGCTTGTCATTTAGTCCCTTTCACGTCACGAAATAGGAGTGTCTTAATAAGGAAGAGGGAAGGGCCTGAGGTCCGCACACAGGCGACTGAAAACCCTTCAAGTGTTCCTGTAATATTTGGATACTCCCAACCCTCAGCAGTGAAAAACATTTGCCTAATTTCCAAATTGTGTTTATCAGTCAGGTTGTCTGTATCCCTGTTTTCTTTTCTTAGCAAAGCTACCACCAATAGCAATTCAGGGTGGCAGTGAGGCGCTAACAGTACACATTTAAAATATAAGCATACAGGATTTAAGCCATTTGGTGACATAGAGCAAATAGATTTGGAAGTATTTAAGAACTCATTTTAACTTTCCCTCTGATAGATTCTATTTGTATAACTAGTGTTAGCCCTGCAGACTTGGAGGGAGTGGTGAAAGATGAACGGGCAGTGCTCAGACACAAGGGGAGAAAAACGTCATCTGGCCCTCAGAATAGCAACAGCAATAAATATGGGCATGCCGCTCTTCTGCTCAGGTCCAAATGACAGGCAGGATCACATTTGCAGCACCCATCAGGCTTACTGGCTGCAAGGGAATGGCTCAGGGCTCTGAAGGAAATGTGCAAAAGTTAATGCTGATGAAGAGCTTGATTTCAGAGCTCTCACTTATGGCAGAAAGAAAACTGGGCACAGAACCCACAGAGCTGGAGGGGGCTCGGCACCTTTCTGGCCACAGGGGAATGCGTTCTAAATCAGCTTTCAGGACAGCTGCCCCAGGGCTCTCAAGAGCTGAACTGAGAACTTCCCTGCATGTCTGCCTGAGAACTTGCTGTTATCTGCAGCTGCCACCGCGTCAAGGCACATGCGTAAGGAAGAAGGTGAAAAAGAGGGTTCTTATTGGTCATCAGTTATTTAAAGAGGCCCCATCAGATTTCAGCCACTTCATTCTACAGAATCAGCACCTTTGCTCCAGGAGGTTTTGGAGGAAGGGGCATCTCCATCCCTTCAGAACAGCCCAAATTTCCCTTTTCAGACCAAATATATTGGCTCTGGACACTTCTGGGACTCCAGGCGCTTCATCTTCATCTGTCTATTTCACCAATTTCTTATAATATATGGCCGTGTCTCTAGGTGATTATGGTTTTACCATCTTTACATTCTTCTGTCACTTGTAGTTGGCAAGTACAGGCTTTTACATTTTCATAACTTGCAAACAGCAGTAGTCTCTTAGGTTGAAAAGTTTTAAAGCTAATATACGAAGCTGATTTTCCCACATATGCTGGAAACCAAAATCTCACCTGAATATGACCAGTTTCCCTATCTCTGTTAAACTTCCCTGCTCTAAAATGATATAGCTTCTTTATAAATCCAAGTTCCTTCTCTCTGTTTGTTGTTCACTGGTCTCTCTAACCTGCCCCTGATGCCATGCAGGGAATCACTGGAGGCAGGTCTATTTCAGCCACATGCCATTGCTCACGTCACCTTTTTTTCTCATGCAGCTTTAATAGGCACAGATTCAACCCCATGCTTTCATTTGACTCAGCTCCATGCTCAGGGTTTAAATTCATCTTTTCTCTGTAGATCACAGTCTAGCTTTTATTTGAAGATTATAGTATATTTATATATATATAAAATTAAAGCAAATGTTGCTTTATACTTTGGTCTCTCAATGTGAAATTCAGCACTGTATTCTATTGTCACTATTATCATATGCTTCTTTAGAAACTTATTAAGACCGACAAGATAAATGAAGTGTGTTTTTATAGCACTAGCTCTCATGTTTGTTCTCTAGCCCTTGGTGACGTTGGGTGGTTAAGAAAAAAAAATCATGCGAGTGCGTTGAAGTTGGTGCCAGAAAACATAGACGACTATTTGGTGCCCAGGATCTGCTGCTGCCCAGAACCTTATCTTGTCCTATTTATACATTCTCAAAGCAAAATCTTATTTAGAACAACCCTTGCAACATGAACATTTTCTTTCTTTGAAGCTTATGTCTCAGAGTTTTTATGCCATTTTTTTCTCATGTGGGCCAGAGACAATGCAAACATAAATTAACTTCTCCACTTTTTAGTAACTAAAAGAACCCAAAAGCCAGGACATTTGAAAAATAAATCCTAATGTATTATTAAATATTCTATTGTGAATTACAATAATAAGTGCTAAACAATTTTAAATCCCTGGAAAGTTTCCTTTAAAGTTTAAAGAATCTTGTTTTTATGTTTAAAGATAAACAGTATGATTTAAAAAAAAAAAGGTGTCTGGGAAGACTACCTGAATCATTTATTGGGAAATTGCAAGAAAAAAGCACTTTCCACTAATAGGTGGACATTCTGCAGTTAGAATGAAAGGAATAGATAAAATGTATACAAGCACATTTCAAATTAGTAAGAATGCATTTAACTTAAGCAAATATAGCCAATAAAAAGCTTCAATTTCAAACCTAGGAATTAAGAATCTTCTATGGGATATGCCTTTTCCAAGATTGTCTCTAACATATCCTAAGGCTTTCATAGTTGCAAACATTTCTAAATAGCCCTCTTTACTATTGTTACATTAATGAATGAAATGTTAGTGATAATATTAATTTTATTCAAATACCTCTACAGCACAATTGGAAGTGACTCTTTTTTCTCCTTGACTTCTCTTACCTTCAATTATAAGTGATATCTATATGATATTACCATAACAACAAGGTTTTCCTTTAATGATCTACTGCAGTAGGCACAGCATGAAGCCAAGAAATGAACTTGTGTGGCAATATGGTAGGATCTAAGTAAAAGTATTTTATCATTTGTTATTTCTTTCATTAAAGAAATTCAACTTTCACCTATTGTGGCGGCCATCAGTGGAGGTGCTTAGTTCTCATCAAGACCAGATGCGAGACAAGGTCCATGGCTGGTCAAGGAGGGATCAAGGATACCCGACTTACTGAGGAGGACTGGGCACTTCAGAACTTGGGGCCTCTTTCACCCTGGTTATAATCTTAATCATAATAGCGATATCTTTCCTTTTTAAATTGTTTACCTGCAAAAACATGCTCCTAGC
>JAQZBX010088295.1:0-12762 GCA_029593785.1 Cabassous unicinctus | reverse complement strand
TAAAAAATGAAAAATAGAAAAGAAAACAAGGCCATTGTAGATACCTAGCCAAACAATCTGCTTATGAAATCACCTTATCAAATAATGATGAATGATTTAATAGCATTAAGATTATTTTTGGAGGTGTGTGGAGGAATTTCACAGAGAAAGAAATAAATATAAGGTCCACATTTCCTCGTTTGTTCATCACATAGCAACCTGGTATAGCTGGGCATCATTATTTGGGATAAGGATCTTAATCCTTGGAGTGTGAGGTTTTTATATTGTATGATTAGAGAAGCACAAGCCCCTCCCTGGTGGACAATAGTATTAGATATAATAGGAGTATGATGTGGTAGAATCTTGTCTATAGCATTATTTTGCACATTAACATTCATCAGTTGGAAAGTACCAAATTCACCATGATCAAGAGGAAGAAATTTTGGTTCAAACCTTATATTTGCAAATACATGACTTTGGGCAGGGGCCTGATCAGGATTCCAATTGATAAGATTGAAATATTATGACACAGAACCTGTGATCTGACTCATCACTTGAGCATTTAACCAGGGATTATTGCTTTGGTATTGATTTGCAGCTGGTTTCCACACAGTTTTGCAAGAAAGCAGACTATAAGGAATCCATCTTAGATAAGTTAATTATTTCTTCATAATTTCTCAGGAAAACCTATCTTTCTTGGTTTTCTAAATTAACATATATTATTTCACACAATTTTCACAGAAATTATCTAGACCCCCATTTGGTCTACACTGGGGAGCTGGCCTCCATGTATAGGATATTGCTGACGATTCTGCTTGTATTACAGATTCTTCCTGATTTTTTTCTGGAATTTAAATTAGTTATTTACATATATTCATAATAATTATTTAATTATTCACAAGTGCACAAATAACTTAATCTATCCCTTTATATTTCCTAATTGTGAAAAAGCATTATTTTTCTACATGAAATTGTAAAAATGTTGAGTAGAATAATATAAAAAATTATATTTACTTGTTCAACTAATAGTTATTACACAGTTCAATATGCCTGACATTCTGTTAAGCACTACTAGAGAAAAGCATAGCAAGAAACTGACTAAAAGAATCTGGTAAAGGTCTTGTGCAATTAAGAAGAATATGACCAGTATCTATAAGAAAATATAGGAGAAAGCGTGTGATGTTCCATGGGAATGGGTTAGGTAGTAGAGATAACAAACAAAGGTCCAGAAGTTGGAAATGCAAGGCATATTCAAAATAGAGTACTGGTAATTCCATTTAAAGTTTTCAATTTTCAATCATTAATGAATCACAAATAATTTTTTTAATTTTTATTTTAAAATAAGCTTTAGATGACATAAATGTTAGTAGTAATTCTTCAATATGTGTTCATTAATTGTAACAAATGTACCACACTAATAAAAGATGTTAATGTGGGAAAATGTGGGAGGGGAGGGAGGACATATGGTAATATCCTATATTTTTTGGGTAATAAATGGTTCTTTACATGATTAAAATGTGCATAGCAAAAGTAAAATTACAAAAGCTTCTCCATTTTAAAATTATGAGTAAGGGATGGAATAGATAACATCTAATATACCAAATTCTCTCATACATCATAAGTGTTTTATAAGTGCATAAATTCTTTTTTTTCTATATTTAATTCTAATCTCCTTGGTGTCAAAAATACTCATTTAGGAAACAATTATGCCATCTCAAGAAAGTCAAATATTCTATTACAGAAGACTAAAGTCCTACATTATTCTAGAGATTTTGGCTAGCATATACTATTTTCTTCTTGCCTTTGTCACTGATCCTTTGTAGTTGTTATAACAGCAACTTCATAAATTATGAAGGAGTCAGTTTACAGCATTTGACATTGATTTAGATTGCATTTAATCATTTTTATTTCCACTTTGAATCTGTAAACTTCCTCTCATGCTGTAGTTAATTCCATTCATCCATTGATTGCCTTGTCAGATATTGAATTTCTTTAGTTCTCTTATTATATGGGTTTTGTTCTCTTATTACATGGTAATATCTTCCATTTTGTATATAAAGACACTCTAATGTTGTTCTATTAGAACCATCACAATTGCATGCAATTTTGTCATCTCTTTTCAAAGTTTAGTATGATATTTGGATTAACATAATCTTTTCTTATTTTATTTCTTTCCATAAATTATAATTGATCTGTTTTTATATAAAATACCTAAGACATGCTAAAGGATTAACACCTGGATTTAGCAAAACCATCATCTACTCATTCCCCAATCATGCAAATAATGAGTACTGTGTTGGAATGATTGAAGAGACCTATATATCAAATTATGTAAAAAAAAAACAAACAATAAATCTTTGTAGAATAAATTCATAATCTCCACATGGCATTATGAATTTACTACAGTTTTAGTGGAATGAAAGGTACTGATGAATTATAAGATGTGAGCTCTGATGCCCACTGGATTCTGAGATAGAATGAAACCATGTGTTTTTTATATAAATAGGGCATAAGGAGTGCATCATAAAATTAATTTAATATATAAATATTGTGTATGTAATCTCTCAGAACTTTAATGTGAGTGATTGTTAAATTTTCCAGAATATGGTACCATACAATAATGTATATATATTTCATAATAACCCAGTAACATAAGTAGAGCATATTTGATCGTTTCTATTTCTCAAGAAGGAAAGAGTTAGCTGTTTCATATTAGAGCATTTTATTATCTGTCTGAGGAGCAAATTTGTTATTGGAGCATATTTCTTTGGCTCCTGCATTTCCATTTATTCTTGATATTGTGCCTTTGCCCCATGATATTTATGTTTTAGAGAATGTAAAGTTTTTAAATTGTTTTATTTGTAAGAGAATTATATCTTAATAAAGTGAAAAGCAGAGGCATCTATTGATCAATGATTTCAAAGAACTCGTAGTTTTATGGTTAAGTCCACCCTCAAGAGACCAGAAAGGACACTAATAATCCAACCTGTGGACATCTGAGATTCACATGCATACAATGAGCGACAGCTTGAGTCCCCAGAAGAAAAGGAACCAAATGTAAAATATCTCTCCTCATAACTGGAAGTCTTTTAAAAGTCATGAAGACCTTGTCTTCTTCACTAAAAGGATCACTTATTCCGGATTTTGCTGGTTGTATGTTTAAGAAATGGAGATGTAGGTTTATTTGTAAATTTCTAATATTTCCTGGTATCTTTTCACACTAAAATAATCTGTTACCAGTTGTATGTTTTTAGTATTGGTTACAAACTGCCAGAAAACACAACTTCCTAATCTGTAGTAAATTTTTATCTAAAAGTTACTCTTCTCATTTTGTGTGTAAGAATGATATTTATATAATGCCTACATCTAATATTTTCTTTTTTGTAGTTAGTTTATACAGTGACTTAAAGTTACTTGCACATTTAAGGGAAATTCTTTAAAATTTAATACATGATAATTGTTAAGTATTTTAGCTATATTATAAGGAAAAATCTTTCTTCTATTCTTACAAAATAATTGTCTAGCAATCATTTAGGTCTAATTTGTTTTGTGATTCAAATAATTTTTTAAGAAACATTTTCTACTTTCCTTGGGTTTGTCACTCTGTCCTGTCTGTAACAAAAGAGGGTATGTTTGTGGACTCATGATTTCCAGGGTTCAGAATATTATTTGAAAGAAGAGCACTATAGTGCTCCCGTGTACAAATAAAATATCCTTCACATCAATGTATATTGTTTTTATTTCCACTATCTAAGCTGTAATTTTGGCTCTTTCGGTATACCAGAGTTTCTGTCATTATTTATAGTGTTTTTTTCCCCTTAATTTTATTTTTACTTGTAGTTGTTAATTTTTATGAGTTTTGTGTGCTTTTTCTTTTTTTTCTACAGTTTTTAATCATAAAAATTTTATTGTATACTGTTTTAAAATGGAAGTGCATGTATATGCTTATGAATTCTTATAACTATGAATTTATATATGGAACATATTTCAAATAGCATTTAATCAGTTATACATATATATTTATATATAATATTTTGTTAAAGCATGAACCAATGCATGAAATATAATACTTATATATACTGTTTTATACCAAACTGGTTTTTAAGTATTATGTCAGCATAGTATTGTGTTGTGGGCAAAGCTCCATGAGACCCTATACTGAGATATTTCAGTTTTGTTCCCTTTTGGAGGGACCATAATTTTGATAATCATTAACTCTTTTGATAAGCATTTGCTGAGTTTCCTATTTCAGTATAATGAAAATGTTTTAAACGTTCTGATTTCCCTCACTAATACTCTTATTTCCAACCTGTTTCTCTATCACTGATGATTGTATTTTTGTCGTGTTTTTGGAATCATAAGTCAAAAATTACTGTGAAGGAATTTCACTTTTTTAAGTATCCTTATAGTGGTATATCTTGATGAGTTCAGCCGACAAAGAAAATCACTAGAAATGTTACTGCTGGCTGTACTTCCATGAGGCTCTTAAATCAGTTGGAAAAAATACTATCCTTTGGATATAGTGCCAAAATCCACAGGAATTCATGAAATCTAAGAATGTGGGTATCAATAATGTAAACATGTTTTCTAATTTCAGGAAAACAAACCATAGTTGGAGGGAATAAGGGATAAAATGCTGTACATAGTCCCTGTCACTACTAATGGCTAATACGTATTGAGCATTATCATTTGTACTTATTCACAACCAATGATATTAAATATGATTATTATTGATATCAGAACTTGAACTTGTTAGCAATTTATATTGTTTGTTACCATGAACTCTTATTAATATGTATCTTTCCTTTCTTTCATTTATATTTTAAAAATCTACTTCTTACATTTTTGCTTAAATTTATTCCTCATGACTCCAACTAAAGCATGTTATGCACTGGAAAAGCAGATATGTCACATTGCATCAGCATTCAGAACTCACTCCCTTTTCCTGTGCACTTGATTTCCTTCCTTCTTCCTTTCCTTTTTAACATGAATACTGTTTCTCTGTGCTCTGATGTTGAGATGTATCCATCAGTATAATATATATAACTTGAAACCTTAAGCCAGTTGAAATGTCAAGAAATGTATTTTTCCCTCTATTTCTCTAAAATTAATTAGAAAGATTATACTAAATCTTTTGGCTTGTTTGTAGAGAGGAGAAATATATAGCAAAAATGATCCATCTGGAATCAGACCCTCCTTGTCCTATTATGTTCCAGTGAAGTTTTCATGACCTTAAGCAGCCTCCAAGAAGAAAACAGTAGCCATTAAGAAACATACACAAATCACAAATCCCCCACCTTTTTATTTTAAAAAAATGAGCTTATTTATAGGTTATAAAAACTTATGATTACTTATTTTTCAATCTGGTTTAATTAGCAGAAGGGAAACAAGCAAACAAACAAAAACTAGGCTGCTTTCAAGCAAATTATTGTCTCTTTACCTTGGATACAATTGGACTTGGCTTCACTATGCTTCCCAAACCCCTTAATGGCAAAGCCCCAGGATACGTTTATCAATTGCAATGAATGTGCCACACTAATGAAGGATGTTTATGTGGGAGGGTGTGGGAGGTGTGGGGAGTGGGGCATATGGGAATCCTTACATTTTTTTGTGTAACATTTATGTAATCTAAGTATCTTTTAAAAATTAAAAAAAGTATGTAAAAAATAAAATATAGACAGGATTCAATTTAGAACTTCAATTTGTGATTCATGAGCCAATACTTAAAGAACGAAGATTTTCATTTTGATTTAGCAATGTCTAAAATACTGCACCCCAGGCTTACCCAAATTCTAACTACAATACACATCAGGTTCCACGATAGCAGGGCTCATACATTCTCTTGAAATTTCTATACTGCTTAACAATGCCTTGCCAGAAAGGATGCTCACTGAATGGATAAACAGATATGTAATCACTTCTTTCATGAGATAGATATAGAAAAAGCATGAAGTAGGTAGATAACATGAAAAATTTATGCACACATAGAATAAAATCCAAGAGGGGATTAGAGGAAAATGATTCACTTTATATAAAAACAGTTTTTGCATAAACCACGACAAGTAATATAAGACAGTAAGGAGAGTTTGTGGCAATTTATAACCATAAATGCTTTCTAATAATAGATACAGAAATAAGAAAAGTGTAAATGGAAGATATTCTCTTTCTCTAGATTTAGTGAGATAGACTGCTGCATCCTTGACATCTCTAAAAGGAAGGAGAGAAACAGCAAATGACATGACCAAATAATTATGGAAAACAAAACATTTTCATAAATCTTACTCTCATTAAATATCTTATTAGATAATTTCAACATGAATATACATGCATTTATTAAATGAGTGAAAATTCACATAAATGAATTAAGTTATAATATTCAACCATAAATATTGATTAGGTTAGCATTATATCTTGTCAAAAAGCAAATGAAAATAAGTGGCAGACTAATTTTTGGAAAGCAAGATATATCTGGTATATATGGTTTTGGTTTCTTATGTTTCTCTGCACTAGGTTTCTGAGTTTATTATTTGAATGTTGATTAAAGAAACAAAAATGCAAAGCAAAGATATAAAAAGATGGAAAAAGGAAGGACTATCAAGATAAATTGTAGTTATTTCTTCAACTGGAGTTAATAATAAATAGCATTTGAAAAGTTTGTCTTATCTCTTTCTTCCTTCTCAAGTTTTCTGGATGGCTTAGTCATTGATCTTCCCAGTGGGGAATCTGGACAAAAGGTGAGACTAAAGGGGTTCAGAGGTCTGGAAGAGAAGGAAGGCTGTATATTCTGGGAGTCAATACCATGAGATTAATTGGATATGAAAAAATAGAAACAGGTTAGCCACAGGATAATGAAAGATTTGATTTTGCTAGATGCTACTTAGTTTGTAACCATGAAAGGAGAGGTTTCTATGTTACAGAATGAGTCAGAGGTTTGGAAGAAGGCATATCTAGCTTTCAGTATTGGTTCTACCAATTAATAGTTTTGCGATCTTATAGAGCTTCATTTTTCCCACTTTAAAAATGTTTAAACCAAGAAACAGGGAATAAAATTATCTTTAGTTCCAAAAATGTGAGTCCATATCCATAGCACACATATGGCCCACAGCTGAAGTTCATTTTTCTTTTCGTCTAACTGCAGGGTGAGCCTTAATGCTTTGTGATGCTGTGGATGCTAGATCATTGAAGAAATCCTAATCTTTTTCATCTGAGTAATATCATCTTATTCTGCAACTAACAAGCTATATAAACCTGAATGCATGGCAGATAGGAATCATTCAGGTGTGAAGGAATTCCTTCTAATAGGGCTAACTGAAAATCTTAATTTGCAGATAACTCTCTTTTTGCTTTTTACTTTTATTTATTTCATCACACTGGTTGGTAACTGGGGAATGATCATCTTAATCTGGTTAAATACCTAATTTCATACTCCAATGTATTTCTTCCTTAGCAACCTCTCTTTTTGTGACATCCGCTATTCCCCTGTCTTTGCTCCTAAGATGCTGGTAAATGTTCTGTCAGAGCATAAATCTAGCATGTTTTTTGGAGGTGTTCTACAGAGTTTATTTTTGCAGTGTATGTAACCACAGAGGATATCCTCTTGTCTATCATGGCTTATGACCACTATGTGGCACTTGTTAATCCCCTCTTGTATACAGTTATTATGACCCAAAGAGTTTGTATTCAGAAGTTCCTTGCATCTTACTTGGGTGGGGCATATTAATTCCCTTACACACATAATTGGCTTTCTCAAACTAGACTTCTGTGGTCCTAAAATTGTGAATCATTACTTCTGTGACATTCCCCCTCTGTTGCTCTGATGCTCACACCAATGAAATGTTACTTTTGATCTTCTCTGGAGTCATTGCATTGTTCAATTTCATTATTATCATGGTCTCTTATATCTGCATCATCATTGCTATTCAAAGAATCCAATGTTTTGTTTATAGAAAAACAAAACTCTCAGCTGAGGGAAAGCTCAAAGCCTTCTCCACCTGTGCCTCTCACCTACTGCTGTGAGATTATTCTATGGGTCTGTGACCTTTAGTTACATCCAGCCAAGCTCTCAATATTCCCTGGAATGGGAGAAGGTCTCTGCTGTGTTTTATACATTGGTGATTCCCATGCTAAACCTGCTGATGTATAGCCTGAGGAATAAAGATGTGAAAGATGCAGCAAAAAGGACAATATGGTGGAAGAGAAACCTCACTTGACTCAGTTTTGTGTATCACCTTGCTAATTTAACCTTAACTTGAAGAGAGATCAGAGGCTTTCTTTAAAATTATATCTGTATCATATTTAGCACAAATAAAAATATAATCAAAATATTCTCATGAAATTTGGGAAGGAATTGATGAGTTTGATATAAAAATTAAAAACTAATGTAGTTGTAATTCACTTTCATAGCTTTGGTCAATTAGTAGTTGTTCTTTTTTCCTCAAAAGCTAATACATTACGTTTTCTGACAAATTTGTAGGCTATATTCTGAAAGAACTTGCTATGGATTTAAAAGAATTTGACATTGACTCAAATCAAAAGAATACTATAGCAATAATAGGGACATACAAATGCATTAGTGTCTCAAAGAAAAGTTGAAATTTTTCTTTGCCTAATTATCTTAGAATACAGTAATTATTTTTGTTCTAAAAATGCTGTCTTTCAAGTCCAAATATGTATCTTCCCTTTTGTATTTAAACTTACACATCTAAATAGTATCCTAGAAAAATTGTTTATAGAAAACCAAAACTCTCATTATTTAAAGTTTATTCATTCTGCACACTTCTATTTTGCACTTTTATTTTGCCAGTTACTGTGTGATTCAAACCTAAAGAGGTTTAGTTTGGAGCAAAAGCTGACAAGTTATTTAGGACCATATGTGTGAATTTCCTTTAATGCCCAGATAACATGTTTAAAGATTCCCTCACTGGCTAATAAGTCAAGCCCAAAATGAAAAACAAAATGGTATGCTTTAGGAAAAACAGTGGTTCATGATGGCACTGTTCTCAACAAATTGAAAGGTAAGAGCAAGCTGACAAGTTGGGGAAACTTACTCTGAACAGGTACAAAAATAATTACTTTGAGGCAAGTAAGAAGTGTTGTAGGCAAGTAATAGATGAAGGGGGCATATTTAAGAGATGGCTCATGAAAAGCACCAACAGGACTTGGAAATCTGTTATATATTCATAAATATAGGAGGGGAATGGGTTTAAGATTACTGGAAGGTTTTGAACTTGTCTGTCACTAGCAAGAAAAACTGGTTAAGAGAAAAAATGAGATGTAATTGTCTGAGTGCCATTAGAATTTTGGAAGGAAGATTTTCTGGAAAGTGCATATAGCAAATACGAGAGTTGGAAAATTTCCTGGAGTGTTCAAGAAACAGCACAAAAGCAAGAAACTGGAAAAAAGAGAGGGAGGAGAAATGTAGCAGGAGATGATGCTAGAGATAAAAAAGGGGCCTGATCATCTGGGATATAATAAAAACCTATAGAGACTTTGACTCTGAGTTCAGAGAAAGGCAAAGTGGGTCAGATAGATGAGCGCCATGATCCAATTTGCACATTAAAAGGTCACTCTGGCTATTGTGTTGATAATATATACAGCATAGAGTGACAAGCCAAGAAAGAGGCTAGGAAATGATTCGGTTAAGAGTTGATGGATGATATGTTGGATAAGAGTTGTCAAATTGAAAGTGGTGAAAGATGCAAATACAGGATACATTCTGATTGTGGGAAAAGCAAGTAATCAAAATTCACTCTAAAGTTTCTTTTTAAATACAATAATAATAATAAAATCCAAGAAACTCAAATATATGTATTCTTTTCAAATGCATATACAATATTTAGAAAGATGATCATGTGATGAAACAAAAAAAACAAGTCTGAATACATATAAAAGGATGGTGCATATAACTTTTCAACTCTGGGCTGGCCACTTATTTTCTAAAGTGATTTTTTTTTTGTTTGTAAGGAGAGGATAATTATACATTTCTCAAAGTTTCATAGACAGATAAGTAAATGATATAGTTAGATTAGATAGATAAACAGATATATACATATAGAGATAGATAGGCAGGCATAAATACAGATTTACTGAAAAGCAGAGAGGAGTTTAGACTGTAATATTTTATATATGCAATATATATATTAACTTAAACACAAAGCTTGTTTTCCATACAGGAAATTTATGTATCTTGGGAAGTACACGGGAGTGAGGAAGGTTGTAAGAAGCTATTCAAGAACCACAAAGGTAGAGTGAAATCTCCCACAGTCCTGTTGTACTTAGAAGATTAACTCCTGTTAGAGGAAAAGACCAGGAACAAATGTCATGCAAGTCTCCTCTTCAATCCATTGCCCGATTTTGAGCTTTCTGTAAGGACACTGAGAGGCAGATTTTTCCATCAAAAGCTCAAGGACCACTCTATATGCTGAGGCTGAGCTAGAAAAGCACAATAAAATCTCCTCATTCTAGGTTCTGGTTTGATAAATGCCACCAAATGGAGAGTCTTGCATCAAACACAAGACCAGAACCCCCTTCTTGATATTTTCTAGATGTTGAAGATGTATAGGTTAGGAATCTTAATTCACACCTCCAGAGGTGAAACTTAATCTTCTGTAATGTTTAAGGGCTGAAGAGAGAGAGAGAATGAGAATATCAGGTTCTCAACCAAAATGCTCAGAGGTTTACATGCCAGAAACAGGGCCAAGGCAGGAGAAAAGTGAAGTCTAACTAACTCCCAACCAGTCCAGTTCCAGCTCAATTAGTAATTGAATTATCATGACTAGTCCCTCACCACTTCACTGGGATGGAAATTAATTTCATCTTTATTTTCAAAAATGGCTTTATACACAAGCAAAGAGCTGGAGAATATAATTAAACATTAAAATACAAGCAGGACCACAGTACGTCTATATATTGGACTTAGAAAATGACTTCAAAAACTACAATGATTAATTTATTAAATTTAAAAATTAGAAATATTTTAAGAGAATTAAATGAATAAAATTGTAATCAAATGGCATGCTATAGCAAAAAAAACAAAAACAAAAACAAAAACAAAACAAAAACCCACAACATCTGAAATTAAGAACTCATTGGAAAGTTTTAGGAGCAGATCAAAGTAGAAGACAAACACACATCAGTATAATTGATCTAACTGCAGCACAGAGAGAAAAAAAATATATAGAAAGATGGAAGACCATAAGAGACATGCCGGACCCAATGAAATGGTATAAATTACATGTAGTCCAGGAAGAGAAGATACAGGACAGAATAAATATTTTAAGATAAAGTGGCTGAAAATATTCCAAAACTAATATGAGCCTTCAGAAAACATATTCAAGAAAGTCAGAAGATCTCAATGAAAGGAAAAAAAAAAAAAGAAATTCATACCTAGGCAGATGATGGTCAAATCAGCATCATTAAGATTATGCCAAAAATTTCAAAGAAATTATTAAGAAGTATGAAAATGGAATGGCATCTTAAAAGTCTGAAAAGAAAAAATGTGCTTACTCAAAATTTTATCTTGCATGAAAAAAAAACTTCAAAATTATACAAGTTTAAAAAAAACTTTATGAACAAACAGAAACTGATTGATTCTATTGCCAGCAGATCATGTAATAAAAAATACCAAATGAAAAAAGCTGAAGGAAATTATCTCAGACAGAAAAAGAACATGAATGTAGAAAAATTTCCACAAAGCCACAATGGTATATATGTGCAAAATAGCAAAGGATATAGACTGATTAAAGCAACACCAAAAATTATTTCCTAAGGGTATTGTAACATATGGAGAAGTAAAATATAGGACAGAAATAACAAAAAGGATAAAAGTACATTTGGAATTAAACTTCTGTAATTTTCTATCTGTGTTGATCATGGTAAAAGTATTGATTTTAAAGAGCATCTAATAAGTTAATGATGTATATTGCATTTTTAGAGGAACCAGTAATAGAACCAATCAAAATATGTAAATAAAAACATAATAAAGGAAAGAAATTTAAGAATATACTGTTGATTAATTCAAGATTACGCAGAAGGGAAGAAAAAAGTTCAGAAGAGGAAACATGTTATCTGTAAATAAGCTATGACAATTACAAGTCCCCATTTTTTTTTTCAGATAATTCAACCTCAGTATTCTCAACCTCAGTATTATTGACACTTTTGGCTGGATAATTGTCATGGACCTGACCTGTGTATTTTAGGATGCTTAACAATAGATGCCAGAAGCACACCCTGTTTCTTGTTGTGACAATAAAAATGTCTTCAGACACTGTAAAAAATACTCTATCAGGCAAAATTGTCCCATTTGAGAAACACTGGGCTAGATTAAGAAAATAAACAAACAACAACTACAAAAGACAAACCCCAAATATATGCTGTTTTTTATACACAAGAACACAGACTGAAAATAAAAAGGTGGAAATAGATATAGCATGAAAACATGTGCTTAAAGGAAGCTATATAGCTATATTAATACCAGACATAAAAATTAAGGAAAAACAGAACAAGCCAATAAACATAAAATCACAGCAAAATCAACCTTATTGAATTGACTGAAATGCATAACAATATGGCCATCTATAGAAAACTTACTCTTTCAAATTAGCATGGAACATTTGCAAATGTTTGATTATATATGTTGTCATAGAAAAATTTCAATAAATGAAATCATACACAGTATATTTCCTAATCAGAATAGAATTTAACTTAAAATAGACAACATAAATTCAAGTAATAAGTCTCCAAATGCTTGGAAATTCAGCAACACAATCATTAAACAACCTATGT
>JAQZBX010088294.1:0-12762 GCA_029593785.1 Cabassous unicinctus | reverse complement strand
ATATAATCTAAGTATCTTTTGAAAAATAAAATTTAAAAGTATATTTTTTAAAAAGCAGCCTTGCAATCAAATAGACCAACAGATGATCTGCTAGTTACAACTTCAAAGAATTGAGGCAAAACTAAAATATAATAGTAACATGCTATGTATCATGATAGAGACTTGTCTCAGTGTAGCGGGGTGGAGCATGAGAGCATGAAAAATGCACACAGGTGTTTCAAGGTTCAGGGAGGGTTTTCTACAGGACTTGATTACATTGCTGAGACTTGAAAACCCTAAGTGGAACCATTACCCTGGAGAGTTTTTGACCACTGCATTAGTAGAGGACTTGTTTCATAGTTTTCATTCACTTTAAGCCCATTGATTCACCACAATAATGCAGTTACTTACTATTTTCTAAACAATATTATTTGACCACTTTGAAATCCACAGTGACATCTTCTATACCTTGGTCTCAAAATGATTCATTAGAGGAAATGAAAGTCATACAAGGTTTCTTAAGAGAAAGGTCAGAGATGAAATAAAGACATCAATGCAAAAATTGACAGCTTGTCAGGACAGAGGTAAAACATTGCAAAGACATTCAGTAAGGCTTCCACCCTTTCAATGTAAAGGCCTAAGCTGGAAACATTAAAAACCTTTAAGAAATGCTCAAAGCAACCACGAGAACAGAATGACATTCATTTAAGTGGGGAGTTATAAACACATAATCTTGAGCTGTTTGCAACAGATGAGGATCTTGATCAAAATGCTTGAAGCAATAAGCATTTCACCAACTTACTGGCATGGAAAACAGGGAACAGTTTTACAGAAAGAAAAAAATATAACTAAATTTCTAGCCTTATTTTTTATTCCTCTTGATTCCATGATTCTTATCCTTCAAATTTCCTTTATGGTTTCAAAATAAGTTGAATTTAACAAACAAACAAAAGCCTTTCTTCGAGAGCAGTGACTACCAGCTTCAAAGCTGGAAGGTCAAAGCCTTTGAATGTATGTGTGCATGAGTGTGCATAAATATGTTGTGTGTAAGATATGCTTCTTCATCATACAGGAAACATCCCAGTATTTTGTAAAGGTAGTTGTTTGGAATGGAAAATGCAAGGTGCCATGGAAAGAATATTTCAGATAAAAGGTAGGTTCCCTGGCTAACCACCAAAATCCAAATAACTTCTCTAATGAAAGAAGGAAAGAAAATTTGCAAACTTTTGAAGGTGGTATGTTGTAGTGAAAAGGAAAGCATTTCACTTGGATTCAGAAAACTGGTATTTGAATACTGAATCTTTACAATACTACTGAACACCAATTCCTTCTATTTACCCTTGAATTTCAGAAAATTGCACAGTTCCTGTTTTCCAGTAGACATTGATTCCTCTCTTCTTTTCCCTCTTCCTGGGACTGCTTTCTCCTCCCATTGTTCATAAATGTGGTCACATCCTAAAATGAACTTAGCACCACATTGATGAGGATTGTGACCATGTTTAATGGCTCAAGGAGGGGAGGAAAGAGGGAGGTTGGTAGCCATGTATGAGCAATACCAAGGCTGCAATGCTGAGAGTGATTATGGGCATGGACCACACAGCCAGATGGATCAAGCAGGCTTTAAATCATGCCTCCATCACTGACCAGCTCATTGACTTTGGGCAAGTCATTGAATTTCCAAAGCTTCAGTTTCTTCATCTAAGATGGGCATTATAATAGTTTCTATCTCAATGAATTAGATTAAATGAAAAATACATGTAAATCACTTGGCATAGTACCTGAAAAACAATGTGATCAATACATGTTTTCTATTGTTATCAAATAATTCATATTGTACTCTAACATTAGTGGGGATGTTTTAATAAGAATGTTATTATGTAAAAAAGGACATAATTACACTGAAGCGGCTCATTTTGGCACAGGTGTTTACAGAAATCTTTGTTTCCTTCAACTAGTCCCTAGGGAAACCATTGTTTTGATACTCCGGGACAAACAGATATAATATGATTATCTAAATAACACATACCCTCAAACTTAATAAGCTTTTTATCCTCCTATGTCTCTAGAACTTGGAAGTTTCCATTGCTCCCAGCATTTATAGCCTTAGAGTTAAAGGGTCAAAATGATACAGGTCTCACTATAAAATGTCAGGGTCAGCAAGAAAACTTGTATCATTGCTATAAGCTGATTAGTCAGTTTATCTAGTGCAATCCTGCCCTTGGAGAGAGGTTGATAATTTCATGATTTTAAAAGCAACACTGTGGTCTTCAGGTTTAAAATGGTGACTGCTCAGCAGCTCATGATGCAGTTTTTCTAACATCTCATAAAAAGACACAGAAACAAAAAAAGACGAAAACTCACAACATCACTGAATTTAAGGAATTTCTCAGAACCTACTGCGAAAATCCGAGAAATGTCTCCAGAGACCGCTAAACTAAATTGAAGAAAGTGATTGTAAAGTTCAACAAGCTCCCCCATCAACTGGTATCAACATTACCTCCATTTTACCAATGAGGAAACTGAGGCTCAGAGGCATAATGACAGGCCCAAAGTCACACAGCCACTAGATGGCAGAACCCACCTTTTCCAGGCCTTAGACATTTACTAGTTCAAAACTATTTTAATGAATTTTCAACTTAGTTGTCTAAAGGCATTTAAATTTAATAGGACCAAATTAGAAGTCCTTATCCTGTTACCTCATTCCCCACTGCTAAAATCTACTTCATACTTAGTTTCAATATCTTTGTAAATGATACCAACATCCACCCAGTGGATTAAGGCAAAAAAATATTAGCAAAAACAAATGAAAAAGCTAGAACTAAATATTGACTCATGTCTCCTTCTCACCTTGCACATCCGATTTGTTAGCAGGTCTATCAATTCTTCTAAATATATACTAAATCCAACCTTTTTTTCCCCTCAGTCTCCTCTGCTACCATGCTAGTCTGAACCACAACCATCCTTTCTCTTCTGAATTATTGCAAAAGCCCCCTAACTGGTCTCCCTATGACCACTCTTGCCTCCCTGTAGCCCATTCTCCATACGATGCTTTGCCTTTCCATGTATCGTGTGTTTAGTCAAAAGGGAACAATGTGGGCTTTGAATGTTGTTTTAAAAATACAAGTCAAATCATATTCCTCTCATGTTTAAAACCTTTGAGTGGCTTCCCATAGTTCTTACAATACAAACGAAAGTCATTAAATGGTCTACAAGACCCTCCATGACCTGTTTTCTGTATACCTCTCTGACTTTATCTCTCTCTGCTCTTCTCATTTGCCATGTTCTAGCTTTGCTGGCCCTCTTTTAGTTCTTTAAACACACCAGCTTGCTTCTGTTGCATGGCCTTTGAAGACCCTCTTACCTCTGCCTGGAAGTATCTGAGCCCAGATCTTTACAAAGTTCCCTCCTTATTGTCATTCAGATCTACTCAGACCCCACCTCATGAAATCATTCCCTGACAACCAAATTTAACTTATCTCCTGTCTCTACTCCATAACCTTCTATGGCATCACCCAAATGTGTTTTCTTCAACATTGTTATCATTATTGGCAATTGTCTTGCTCTTTGTTTGCTGCTCATATATGTCTCTCAACTGGAATTTAAACTCCAGGAGAGTAGGTCCCTTGTCTGTCTTATTCAATGTGGGCTCCCTAGTGATTAAAATACTGTATGACACATAGTAGGTGTTTAAAAACATTTGATGAATGAGTGAATGAATGGTCAACTGAAAAACCTAATTCTTTACTGCTACATATTTATTGCCTTTTGAAGCTCAAAGCAAAATGAAAAGGTTTGTTTTCCTGAATGCTTTCCTACCTATATACAGAGCTTTCTCTTTGGCCAGTATGATTGACTGTTGTTGATGTATTGATTTGCTGCAACTCAAGCATGCTAATTCAGTCCCAGTGAAATAATCGTCTTACCCTTAAAATGAACACTAATTCCTTTCATAAATTATTCATCAAGGCAGAGGATGGACAGTCCTAATGGAAACTCTTAACAATAAATGGGTACTTTTGGCACAGGATAGAGTGGGGGCCCTTTTGCCAGTGCGGTCAACGGCTTTTGGAAACAGCAAACTTGTCATTATGGGTTCACTCACAATTTGATAGACTTGCAACAGGAAGATAACAAGCCAGGGTGAAAAACCATTTCAGAAAAAGAACTGGATTGTAGTAAATGTGTGCTTTTCCATGTAAAGGGAGTTTGGGCACAAATGGACAATGTGGACATTGAATTACAGAAATCAGTATCCCCAACTTCATCTCTGGAGTCCCAAAAGCATATAATCATAGCTTCTCTTTAGCTACCTTGTATTATTCTGATGAGTTTGCATGGCTGTCCTCTCCACTGGATAGTGAATTCATTAAGGGGATTTATGTGTGAGACTGTGACCCATTTTTATATTTCCAGCTCCTATCATAGAATAGGTATTCTGTCAATATTGCTAAGTTCAAGGAATGAATATTCCTCAATCTTTACATGAGGTTTATTCCCAGCACATCTCTATCAGGCTATCCCCTCAGGTCCATCAGGCTAAGTTGGTAAAACAAGAGAAACATCCTAGAAAACCTTTCCCTGTCCTATCAGCTAAGATCATAGGACATATTGGCTGTAATTTTTTTTTTTAGCTATGCTAAACACAATTTCACAGGTCCAATAGCAGTAAGGGGCCTGGAAGCTAGAGCTAAAAGGATTACAATGATGGATTATGTCTCTGTGGAATTGTTTTTTGAATAAATGAAATTTTGTAATACCTGAGGCTTGTGGAGGGATATGGTTTTATTCTTAAACTCCTGGCTTTTTAAAATATTTTCTTTGTGAAAGTAAAGAGGGGTAAAAGCATCCATGGATTTTTGCTTTAGAAGTAAATGGGTGAACCCTTTGTTGAAGGTAATTTGTCAAAATATATTGAGAGCTCTAAAAACGGGAATATCTCTTTAGTCGGACATATCACTTTTAGGAGATTGTCCCAAGAGAATGGAAATATAACATATGGAATATACATATGATAGAACACTAGACAACTGTTCAAATTCTTGCTTTGGGGGAATACTTAAGGATATGAAAATATGTTCATGCTGCAGTGATAAGTTTCAAAAGCTAAAGGATGGTATGTATTACAATAAACACAGTTTTTAAATGTATTACAGATATTGCTAGTTGAGAGTTTACAAGGTAGCCAAGGAGAGAAAGAAGAAAAGAACGTGAATCCAATGAAAAATGAAAGGTAAAACAATGCCGTGTCAGGAGTGGACAGCTAAGAGTCAGCTGGAGATCATGCCCTTTTTCCCTCTTCTGAGCTAAATAGTCCAGCCAGCAGCCAGGTGGGGCATGCAGCCAGGCATGTCCCTGGAACTCTGTTATAGTGTGCTGCACCAAGAGAGTACCTGTATCTCAGCTTGCCATATTCTTTGGCCACAGAGCCAAGCTGGCATTACAGATTTGCAAATCCAAACATCTCTTGAGCTATTTTAAAGTGCTCATTTAGCTTATACTGCAGTGATTTATAAAATATGCTATCACACAGCAGCTGTCCATTCATCTCCAAACTACCCGTGCATTAATAGGCATTAATGAATTGCAGTATGCTGAGCTACGTGGAATACAGTTATGCATGGATCTTCTCCGGTAGTCTTACATCCATCTAGTCACAAAATACACCCTAATTTCATCACTGAAACCAAGCTGATAGGATATGGTAATAAGCTCACATAAGTAATTGGTATACTAGTTTAAAAATTATATCAAATGGATTCCTTATGATGAAACAGCATAATTATTGCACCAAAGGCCAAAGCTCTCTCACTGAAACAAATTACTTTTGGAGACATAATTTATTGATGATTAAATAACAATCAATGTGGAAATATATAACAGTGTCTATAAAAGACATTTTACCGGTAGTATGTACTTTGTGAAGTCTATTGACTCAGGACAGATGCTCTATAATAATTGGATTTTTTTTAAACTTCTACAATGAATATTTTCTAGGTTCTCTTTAAAATTCTATCAGAATTTTAAACACAGATAACAATTTTACAGTTGATTCAGCTTGACTATTGAGAATAAGTTACCAATTAAAAAGAAAAGCATGTTCTTACTACCCAATGTCTCTTACACCCCAAAACTTAGCATAGGGCTTGCAAGTGATCTTTGTCAGATCACAGTGATAAAAAAGCCAGAGTCCTGTAGAAAAGATAAAGCAGTACAGGATTGGAAAAACAGTCCCTAAAAGAACTACGCTTAAACCTTGCTAAGGAAAAAGAATTGAGGGAATGACAGCTTTTTTGGCAGAATGATAGGATAGAGATTCTTCTGCAGGAATATAGAAGTCATATATCTTGAGAAAATAATGGATTACAGCAGATGAGTCTAGTGAGTTCAGAGAAAATTTGGGGATCATCCTGAAAATTGTACAGTGATGGTTAGGTATTTCTGAGAAAAGGACAATAATTTATACTCTCCAAGAATGAATAAAGTGATAGTGAGTTAGCACAATGGTAAAAAGTGGAGAAACAACAAGGATAAACAAAAAACAGCTACAGGGAAAATACTTTTTTATGATTTTTTTTATTTTAAAGAAGCTTTAGATTACATAAATGTTACATGAAAATATAGGGGATTCCCATATGCCCCACCCCCTCCCTCTCCCACACTCAGGGAAGGTACTTGATCATTTATTCTGAGACTCCTATGTCCTAGGCACACTGCTAGGCTTCGTCACACAAACTTAGCATTCAAAGCAAAATGTACAATACTAACAGTAACTTCTTGGTGATTGGGAAAACAGCGTGCTATATCAGAGCAAACGTTCAAACCAACTGTACATGAAAAAGATTTTGAGTAAGCAAATATGCTAGACGCTCCTACCTGAAGGCCAAAAGCAATTTGAGGCATTCTTCATTTTATTCTTTCTTAGTACAATTAACTTATACTTATTCATAGATACCCCTCAATTTGAATAACCTGATCCCTATCAAGAAAACCAAATTTTAAAGCAGGTCAATAATAATAATAATATCACTTCATATTTTGTTTCATTATATGGATTATAAAACACATCTACATGGATTACTTTGTCTAATCCCCAAAGATACCTCTCCTGCTCTGTCTCACGTCTTTTTGGATCAACACTCCCCTGCTGCAGTCAGCTTTGTACAGGTGTAACCTAACTGCACTGCACCTGGGTTGGGTACCACTTGCTTTCTGCATGGGTCTTCTCTTCTAAATTGGTCTTACTTTCTGCCGTGGATTTTCTCTGATGCTATGGTATAGGACATCTGCACTCACACACACACACACACACACACACACACACACAATCAGAAGTATTAGGATATTAATATCACATGATTTAGCAAGCAAAAATGCACCTTGCTTACTTAAATTTGAATTTCATATAAACCATGAATAATTCTTTAGCATAAGTAGGTCCTTCCTAATAGTTGGGGCACACATACACTAAAACTTTTGTAGTTCATCTGCAATTCAAATTTAACTGGGCATCCTGCATTTTATCTGTCAACCTTACCCATGGGGCAACACTTGACCAGTGCAGGATTAGAATTGGTTGTGGATAAATGTTCCATTTTCTGTTCTTTGAACGGAAAATTCTGGAGTATATGTATTCTACATACCAACAACTCAGAAGGTCCTGGTGGGAGGGAGCCCCAGTTGCCACAGGCATAACCAGCTGACTAACACATGCTTCTATTAGTTTCCCCTCCTTTCTTGTTTCCCACTCCTATTCCCTGTGATCATATCCCAAAATAAACTACCTGCATGAAAGCCCTTCTCTCAGGCTCTTCACACTGGGGGAACTCAGGCTTAAAATGGTACTGGCAAATCCCGTGAATTCACAGTAATATTAGAGCTTGAATGGTCCACTTTACAAACGTGAAGACTAATTTCTGTAGAGCCCAGTAGCATTGTCTTTGGTCACACTCCTCAGTAGAGGCAGACATGAAACTTGAACTTGGGTATCCTGACTTGCAGTCACTGCCCTTTCAACCGTGCTTATGCTTACTTCATACTATGCTTACTTCATACTACTTTTTCTTGCAGAACTGTGTGGGAGAGAGTGTAAACTACAATGTGAACTATGGTCCATGCTCAGTGGCAATGCCCCAGGATGTGTTTATCAGTTGCAATGATGTGCCACACTAGTTAAGGATTTGTTTATGTGGGAGGGTGTGGGAGGTGTGGGGAGCAGGGCATATAAGAATCCCTATATTTTTTGTGTAACATTTGTGTAATCTAAGTATCTTTAAAAAAATAAAAAATATATATTTAAAAAAATCAATGTAATATTTCTGTTAAAGTGTTATAGGAATACCATTAAGAACACAAAGCACAGATTCTTCTGCTTTCTAGTGAAAAAAAATATATCTCCAAATCCCCACACACAAAGCAACTAAGGTCAGCATTAGGAGCACATTATTCCAGATGGCTTTCTGTATATCTTTATCCAGATAGAAATATCAATACAGGGACAAAGAAATTGAGAAAATAAACTATACATTTACATTATATATAATACAATATATAATTCAGTCATATTTTATTTGATTAGATAATATACAATTATAAGTAAAATTTGACTTGAACTCAAGAAAAAGAATAGAAACCAAAGGAAATATTTCAATTCAGGTAAATGTTTCTTTACCACAAGAGATAATATTTCTTTAATATATTCCTCTAAGAGTGATAAAATGGATCATAACAACATGAAGAGACTGGAGTCATTATTAGTTTTAATTAACTGTTTCCATTTTGTACAGTATTAATTTAATTCTCACTGTGAAAGATGAGGGCATTAGCTCTGTCTCATTTTTTCCCATCTCCCTGGCTCCCCACCTCCCAATTTTTGAGAGTTATATCATTAATTTTGCATTGTCGAGCTTTCTAATAGTTACATTCGGTTTCATAACTACAATGTCCACATTTTCCTTTACTATTAGTGCTAAGTTTCAATGGATTCAAATCTCACCAACAACATGCAACCTTCAGATTCTCCATTCCTAGGGATATTTTGAATATCCCTTAATTTCTCCATGAAATGGTGTTTTTTTGCTGGCTTGCTTGTTTTAAAGAAGGGCTTTTGGAGGTTGTATTCTGTTGGTTCTTTTAATTTTTGAGAATGTCTGCCTGATGCTCTTACATTTCAGTAATATCTTTTTGGTATAATATTCTTGAGTCTTGCTTTCTTATCCTTGGGCATTTAGAGAGGTATGTTTTTTATGATCTTTTGGCCTTTAAAGTCATGTTGGACAACACAGAAGGTAATCAGATTTTTCCTCCTCATAAATGATTTGCTTTTCTAGCCTGGATGTCTAAAGAATTCCTTTTTTATCCCAGAAATTTAATAACTGAACTAGGCTAAATCTTCAAGCATTCTGCATGAAATTTCTCTGCAATGCTCTGTGTCTCAGTCTACAGATCTGAAATTATACTGATTATACGTTTACTTGTTAATTCTCTGTTTCCCTTACAAGAAGGTCAGGAAATTGTTAAACGGGTGTTGTTGAATAAACGATTTTCTTATTTCAGAGACTGTTTTTCAAAATAATTTCTGTTATTTTAATGTATTTTTCTCGCCCTCCATATCTGTTGGCTCCTTGCTTAGCACTCTGATCACTTTCTTTTTGCCATCTGCATTCACTGAGGTTATCTCCAGCCTTTCCTCTAAAACAGTAATGTTACTTTCAATCACATCTCTCCTGTTCTAATATTTGTGCTGTTCTTTTACTGGATTCGGGTTCTTATTAAATTGTTCTAAAGAGTGAAGTGCTTGTGGAGAATTTCCTTCCACTCCTTAAGTTGTTTTCCTCTAGGTTCAAAACTTTTTCTCATGCTAGCTTTTTTTTTTTTTTTCTTTTCTTTTCAGGGGCGAGTTCCTAGCATGGAGTCTGTTGACACAGTTTTCCTGTCATTTCTTTTCACTTTGTTCATTCATATGTGGTCTTCTGGAATGGCAGTTTGTTTCTGATATAGCATTAGAGTTAGGCATTTTGATTCATTTCCTGCAATATCCGGGCCTACGCTGCTCCTTTCAAGCTCCTGTTTGAGGCCTGGGTTTTTGTGTTTTACCCGCTTTTCTGTACCATGAGCACATGGGGATTGGTGTGCTCCCAGGTAGAAGCTTCGTGCTTTCCACTCCTGACTTTTGTTTAATGTTCAGTACAGGAGTCACTACACATGGCTGTGAGGTACATCCTATTGTCACTGTGTAACATTTTAGGGTTCCAATCATACCCTGAATTCCACATGAAGTCCTGGAGTCTTCATTTCTATCAGCCAGCTGCTTGTCACCTTCCTTGTTTTGCCTGCTTCTCCAGCAGCCATTTCTACTATATTCTATTTTAAAAAGGGAAAAAGTAGGGATTGTTTTCCAGTAATGTTTTCTTCAAAGTTTAGAACATTCGGGAGAAATTTCAGAATTTTGCTGACAAATCAGGTAGGTTGGCATGGAGAATGAAGGCAGAGTGAGAAGTCATGCACCTCATGCTGAGTTATAAATATTTATTTTCTTCATTTGGCAACCGGTTTTTGAAATGTATGGTTTTGGGTTATAGCCATATTTTTTTAGTTGATGCTTTCTTTTTCTGCAAGTATGCATAATCACTGTTTTTTTTATTAGTTTTGTTTCTTAATGGGGTAGGAAGGTGCTATGATGCAGTGTCATTTTCACCTGGAAGTCCTCTATTCTTTCTATTTCAGAATAATTTCAGAATTCCCTGAATAAGTGCATGTTCTGAAAGCAAAACAAAATGTTTGTTTTCTAATTAAATCATTTAATTAAATTGTACTGCTGGACATAACTTGCCTCTGCACCACTTAACAGAAATGTCTCCTAAAATCCTAGCAATTATGCTAAACAAAATTTAGACTAGGAAAAATTTACCTCGAATAAAAATCCACTGGCAGCCTTATCTATAATCATAGGCTTAAATTATTTCATTTAAGAGGGAATGAAAGAGTTCATTGATATTGAACAGTCATAGTTATTTAAAATATTATTTGGGAGGGGTGTTAATAATTTATTCCACACTGCAGTCTTCTCAGAGGCCATAGTTCCCAAAGGATGAGATGTAATTAAGGTGAAATGAAAAGGAATACTCAATTCAGAGTAGTAAAAAAATGCAAATTCATTTAGAAAAAGTAGATAAATAAGTATGTTTTATTGTTTATTTTATTTTATTTGATCCCTTGATTTAATTTCAGGTGAGAAGTCACAAGTGGCCATTACATTTCTCAATGAACAATATGTCAAATAAAAATCCAAAGCCAGGTCTGCCTTTCCCTACTTTCTGCCAAATGATATTGCTTCATTTATATGTGAAGGAAGTTTACAATCTACATCTTAAGTCTGGTAATATTAAAATGTCTTAACTATCTCAGAATATTTTCACGTGATAATACTGGATTCTTGGCTGCCCTGCTCTCTCTCTCTCTTAGAATGTATCTACATTCAGGAACAATTGCATTTATTAGTCAAATAGGCCAGTAAGTGGCCAATATAGAATCAAAGCAATTGGCAACTGAGAGGGCCTTCTGGAATCAACCAATCCTATTCACTCTATTGGAGATGAGGAAACAAAGGTCAAGGGTGGGACGGGTAATTGTTCAGCAGTTACAAAGTAGAAGATCCAGGGCCAGAATCAGTTCCTTTTGATTCCCAAACTTCATATTCTTACTCCTGTACCTGACTACCTCCTGGATTTGACCAGATTTTTGTTCGTTTGTTTGAACTACATTACAAAATATCTGCCTGAATTGAATGGACCAAGCAATGATTTTTTAAATATATTTTTTCAGTAGAGAAGTTGTGAACTTAGAAAACAATCATGCATAATGTGCAGAATTCCCAGACAATACTCCTCTACCGACACCTTGCATTGTTGTGGAATATTTGTTACAGAATATGAAAGAACATCATCAGGCTATTACTGTTAACTATGGTCTATAGCATACATTTGGTATATGTTTTCCATACTCTGCTATTATTAACACCATGTATTAGTATTGTACATGTGTTATGTTTCATGAGAGAACACTCTCATATTTGTACTGTTAACCACAGTCCATATTCCACCACATGGTTCACCATGTTATACAGTCCCATGCCTTGTACAGTCTATCCAAAGTGTACTCTCAGTGGCTCTCACTTTCATCACAGAGTTGTGCAGTCATCACCTTAGTAAAATTTTGAACATTTTTCTTAGTCCAAAAGAGAAAATCCCATACGCCGCTATTATTGACCCTTAGTATTAATATAGTACCTTCTTTGACCTTGATGCAAGAATATTACAATATTGCTGTTAACTATAGACCCTAGGTTACATTAATTGTATAACCCCCAACATCACCATATTCTTACCACCTTGCAATAGTGATGTACATTTGTTCTAATTCATAGAACATTTTTTGTGTTTGTACTATTAGCCACAATTAACATCCACCTTTGGGTTCACTATGTTATTCAGTCCCTAGATTATTCTCTAGCTTTCTTTAAACTGACATTTACATCCCTAGTCTACCCTTTTCAGACATAATCCCATTTATAAACCAGCTGCATTAGTTCTATTCACTATAACATGTTACCATCAACTCTATCCATTTCTACACAGTTACAGTCAAGCAAATTAAAAAGTCTGCATACATTAAGCATCATTTCCCCTTCTCAGCTCTCATCCTATCTTCTAGTAACCTATACTCTATGTTTTAACTCCAGTGTTTATTCTTCACATTTAATTCATATTAGTGAGACAATACAATATT
>JAQZBX010088293.1:0-12762 GCA_029593785.1 Cabassous unicinctus | reverse complement strand
TTGCCGCAGAAAGAGGGAGGGGGGGTCCAGTTGCCCGTTATTGACTAACCAGTCCAGCACCCAATGAGGCATATTTCTCAAGGAGCTCAAAAAATGGCCTTTGTAAGAGTATAAACAGGGTGAAATTAGGCTCCAAGTCTTGAAGTGCTTAGCTCTCCTCTGCAAGTCGGGTATCCTTGATCCCTCCTTGACCAGCCACGGACCTTGTCTCGTAGTCGGTCTTGACAAGAGCTAAGCACCTCCGTTGATGGCCGCCACAGATTTACAAACAACCTTTTTACCAATTCCACACAGATTAAACCTCAGCTTTCCATTCTCTACCTTCCTTCTATTTTCTGGTGACTTATATTCTAATTATTAACTCCATGAGTTTACACAATATATTTAGTTCATAATAGCTCAATTATACAGTATTTGTCCTTTTGTGTCTGGCTTGCTTCACTCAACATAATGTCCTCCAGTTTCATCTATGTTGCCATATGCTTCACAACTTCATTTCTTCTTACCACCACATAATATTTCATCATGTATATACACCACAATTTGTTTATCCATTCATCAGTTGATGGACCCCTGGGTTGTTTCCAACTTTTTGCAATCGTGAATAATGCTGCTATGAACATCGGTGTGCAGATGTGTCTGTTCGTGTCTCTGCTCTCAGTTCTTCTGGATATATACCTAGTAATGGTATGGCCAGGTCATATGGCAAGTCTATATTAAACTTCCTTAGGAACTGCCAAACAGTCCTCCACAGTGACTGTACCATTCCCACCAACAGTGAATAAGCATTCCTGTCTCTCTACATCCTCTCCAACATTTGCAGTTTTCTGACTTTTTAATAGTGGCCAGTCTAATAGGTGTGAAATGATACCGCATTGTAGTTTTGATTTGCATTTCCCTAATCGCTAGTGATTGTGAACATTTTTTCATGTGTTTCTTTACCATTTGTATTTCTTCTTTGGACAATTGTCTTTTCAACTCTTTTGCCCATTTTTTAATCAGGTAGCTTCTCTTTTTATTGTTGAGTAGTATGATATCTTTGTATATCATGGATATTAAACCCTTATCAAATATGTGATTTCCAAATATTTTCTCCCATTGAGTCGGCTGCTTTTTCACCCTTCTGACAAAAGTCCTTTGAGGTGAAACAGGGTTGAATTTTGAGGAGGTCCCATTTATCTATTTTTTCTTTTGTTGATTGTGCTTTGGGTGTAAAGTTTAAGACACTACCGCCTACCACAAGATCTTGAAGATGTTTTCCTACATTTTCTTCTAGGAGTTTTTTGATTGTTGCTTTTATATTTCGGTCCTTGATTCATTTTGAGTTAATTTTTGAATATGGTGTGAGATAGGGGTCTTCTTTCTTTCTTTTGGATATGGATATCAGGTCTCCCAGCACCATTTGTTGAATAGACTGTTCTGGCCCAGCTGGGAGAGCTTGATAGCCTTGTCAAAAATCTCTTGATCGTAGATGTGAGGGTCTATTTCTGAGTTCTCAGTTCAGTTCCATTGGTCAATCTGTCTGTCTTTATGCCAGTACCATGCGGTTTTTACCACTAAGTAATATGCTTTAAAGTTTGGAAGTGAGAGTCCTCCAAGTTCGTTCTTCTTTTTAAAGATCTTTTTGGCTATTCGGGGCCCCTTACCCTTCCAAGTAAATTTGATAATTGGTTTTTCCACTTCTGCAAACAAGGCTGCTGGGTTTGAATGTATAAATCAGTTTGGGTAGAATTGACATCTTAATGATATTTAGTCTTCCAATCCATGAATATGGAATGTCCTTCCATTTATTTAAATCTTCTTCAGTTTCTTTTAGCAATATTTTATAGTTTTCTGAATACAGGTTCTTTATGTCCTTAGTGAAAGTTTTACTTCTTTTCCTATTTGGGTACCTTTTATTTCTTTATCAAGCCTAATTGCTCTAGCTAGAACTTCTAGCACAATATTGAATAACAATGGTGACAGTGGGCATCCTTGTCTTGTTCCTGATCTCGGTGGGAAAGCTTTCGGTCTTTCACCATTGAGCACAATGCTAGCTGTAGGTTTTTCATATATGCACTTTAATATTGAGAAAGCTTACTTCTATTCCTATATTTTGGAGTGTTTTTATCAAGAAAATGTGCTGTGTTTTGTCAAATGCCTTCTCTGCAACGAGAGGATCATGTGATTTTTCTCCTTCAATTTATCAATGTTGTTTGTTACACTAATTGATTTTCTTATGTTGAACCATGTTTGCATACCTTGGATAAAACCCATTTGATCATGGTGTATAATTCTTTTAATGTGCTTTTGAATTTGTTTTATAAGTATATTGTTGAGGATTTTGCATCTATATTCATTAGAGATTGGTCTGTAATTTTCTTTTTTTGTATCATTATCTGGTTTTGGTATTAGGGTGATGTTGGCTTCATAGAATGAGTTTGGTAGTTTTTTTCCTGTTCAGTTTTTTGGAAGAGCTTGAGCAAGATTGGTATTAGATTGTCTTTGAATGATGATAAAATTCACCCACTATCTGGTCCTGAGCGTTTCATCTTTGAGAGGTTTTTGATGACTGTTTCAATCTCTTCACTTGTGATTTGTTTGTTTAGGTCTTCTATTTGTTCAAGGGTCCATGTAGGTGTTTTGTGTGTTTCTAGGAATTTGTCCATCTCCTCTACATTATCTAGCTTTTTGGCATACAGTTGTTCACAGTATCCTCTTAAAGCTCTCTTATTTCTGCGGGGTCAGTGGTAATGTCCCCCCTCTCATTTCTGATTTTATTTGCGTCTTCTCTCTTTTTCTCTTTGTCATTCGAGCTAAGGGTTTGTCAATTTTGTTGATCTTCTCAAAGAACCAATTTTTGATTTTGTTGATTCTATTGTTTTTTTTATTATTTTGATTTCATTTATTGATTTTCAACTTCATTCCGTTATAATCAGAGAAAGTGTTTTGTATAATTTCAGTCTTTTAAAATTTATTGAGACTTGTCTTGTGACCCAACATATAATCTATCTTGGAGAAGGATCCATGAGCACTTGAAAGTATATCCTGCTGTTCTGGGGTGCAATGTTCTACAGATGTCTGTTAGTTCTACCTCATTTAGTATATTATTCAAGTTCTCCATTTATTTATCCTCTGTCCAGATATTCCATCCAATACTGAGAGTGGTATATTGAAGTCTCCAACTATTATTGTAGAGACATCTATCTCTCCCTTCAGTTTTGCCAGTGTGTGCCTTATGTATCTTGGGACACTCAGGTTAGGTACATAAATATTTAGTATAGTTATTTCTCCTTGAATTGCCCCTTTTATTAATATATTATGACCTACTTCACCCCTTGTATTTGAAATCTATTTTGTCCAATATTAGTATCATTACTCAAACTCTTTTTTGGTTACTATTTGCATGGAATATCTTTTTCCAACACTTCATTTTTAACTGGTTGTGTCCTTATGTCTGAGGTGGGTGTAGCCGTTTGACAGTTTGATGTAATTATGAATTCCAAAAATATATATTGGATTATGCTTTTAAACTGGTCTGTTAAACTGGGCATGATTAAGTTATGATTAGGGCATTGACTGGGCAATGTCAATAGAGCATTGAGCCCCATCCCTTGGTGGGTGAGGTCTCCAGGTCTCCAAGATAAAAGACACGGCAAAGGACAGTGTTGGAGAGGTTTTGATGTTGGAGTCTTGAACTGGAGCCCTGGGAAGTAAGAGAGCTTGGTCGTGAGGAAGGAGAGAAGGCCCCAGGATAGAGACAAGCCATTCACCTGATAGTCTACAGCTGGCCTTGTGGAGAGAAGCAAAGCCTAGAGAGCCTCATAGTCTACAGCTGACCTTGTGGAGGAAACAGAGGTGCTAAGCCCAGAGAGAAATGCAGCCCTGGGAAGAGAGGAACCCAAGAAGCCTGAACCCTGGCAAAAGTTGGCAGCTGTCTTGCTCCAACATGTGGCAATGGACTTTGGTGAGGGAAGAAACTTATGCTTTATGGCCTGGTAACTGTGGACTTCTACCTCAAATAAATACCCTTTATAAAGACCAACTGATTTCTGGTATTTTGCATCAGCACCCCTTTGGCTGACTAATACAGTGGGTCTCTTGTAGACAACATATAGATGGCTCATATTTTTTCATCCATTTGGTCAGTCTGTGTCTTTTGAGTGGGGAGTTCAAGCCATTAACATTCAATGTTACTTCATCCATTTTGTCCTTCAGGTCTCTGTTGTCATATTGTTCTATTGTCTGTCTTCTTACCCTTTAGTTTACCTTCATAATAATCTTCATTTTTAAACTCTTCTCTAAATCTCTCACCCTTGTTTTTTCCTTTCAGGCTGCAGCACTCCCTTTAGTATCTCTTGTAATTCTGGTCTTTGGGTAGCATATTCTATCAGTTTTTGTTTGTCTGTGAAGACTTAGAACTCACCCTTATTTTTGAAGGACAGTTTTGCCAGATACAGAATTCTTGGCTGGTAGTTTTTCTCTTTCAGTACCTTAAATACATCATACCACTTTCTTCTTACCTTCATGGTTTCTGATGAGAGGTCACCACTTAATCTTATCGAGTTTCCTTGATATGTATGTGATGCTTTGCTTTTCTCTTGCTACTTTCAGAATCCTCTCTTTATCTCTGATATTTGACATTCTAAATAGTGTCTCGGGACAGGTCTATCTGGATTTATTCTGTTTGGGGTGTGTTGTCCTCCTTGGATATTGATATTTATTTCTTTCATAAGGGTTGGGAAGTTTTTGGTCATTATTTCCTCAAACATTCTTCCTGCCCCTTTTCCATTCTCTTCTTCTGGGACACCAATAATGTGAATGTTTGTATGTTTTGCATTGTCATTCAATTCCCTGAGACTCTGTTCCATTTTTTCCAATCTCTTCTCTTTCTGTTCTCCTGTCTTTTCCAGTTCAGATGTTCTGTCTTCAAAATCACTAATTCTTTCTTCAAGCATTTCAAATCTGCTCTTATATGCCTCTAATTTATTTTTAATCTTATCCATCGTGTCTTTCATTCCCATAAGGTTTGTTACTTTGCATGATTTCAAATTGTTCTTTATGCTCACCCAGTGTCTTCTTGATATCCTTTATTTCTTTAGTCATATTTTCTTTAAATTCTTTGACGTGATTTAGAAGAGTGGTATGATTATCACTGACTAATTATCTTAAAACCTGTATCTCTTCAGTATATTTGGTTTGTTCTTTTGGCTGGGTCATCCCTAACTGTTTCCTAGTGTGGCTTGAAATGTTTTGCTGATGTCTAGGCATCTGAATATGTTGGTGAATTTACTCTGATGGCCAATTTCTCTCTTGCCTAGTGTTTTTTGTTTTTTTTTTTTCCACAGCTCTTCTTTGATATTTGGGTCAACTTACTCTAAGTCTTTAAAATTGCTTGGGTTAAGTTATCAAAATCAGGCCAGGGAGTCACTAGTGGGATGCAGATTTTCTCCCATGGGTTAGGATACAGATAGAACAGAGAACAGTTTTTGTCCATGCAATTTCCAGACCAGCCAGCAGATGGCTCTCGTCAGCACACCGTTCCACAGAGGTTTTTTCAGCTTTCTTGTGTTCATGTGTTGAATCTCCACAGCAGAGATTCAAAGCAGGCTCTGCTGGCTGAATTCACTGAAGAAAAGCCCCCTGACTCTTCTCCCTTTTTCCTTGAAACAGCTGGCAGGGAGGAGCGTGTCTGTTCCCGAGTTTGCTGCAGTGAGCCAGGTGTTTTACCCCAGCTTAGTGTCTTGGGGGTGGGGAGGGGAGCCCTTCCCTGCTGTTGTAGGGGCTTGGTAATACACGTTTGTTGTTTCGGCTTCTTCCTCTCTGTCCCTCACTCTCCTGGGAGCTGTGTAGCACTGTTCTGGTCTGCTGACACCCAAAGCAGATCCCTCGGACAGCTTTTCGCTCTTTCTCTGTTTTTGTGAGAGCATTCAGCTCTGCCTATTAGTGTGACGCTATCTTCCCCAATTCCCCCCCTAAAACATGTCTTTTGTGGACTGCATATAATCAGATCATGTTTTTTAAATCAATTCTGCTAACATTTTCCTTTGTATTGGAGTGTTTAATACATTCACATTTTATGTAGTTACTTATAAAGTAAAATGTACATTTTGATATTTGCTTTCTATATATATTACATGGTTTTTTTTGTATATTCCTCCATTCCTACATTACTGATTTTAAAAATTTTAAATATATATTCTAGTGTACCATTTTAATTTTGTCATATTTTTAAGTTATTTTCTTAGTGGTTGCCCCAATGATTACATTTAACATTTTAATTCATACCATCTAGTTCAGATTAATCACAACCTAATTTCAATAGTATACCTAAAAGTTGCAACATATGTAGCTACTTTCCCACCCTCTTCCTTTGCAGTTATTGTCATACAAATTGTATCTTTATGCATTTTGTTTAACACTAATTTATAATTATTGCTTTATAAAGTTGTAGTTTGAATCTGCTAGGAGCTTGAAAAAGGTTATAAACAAAAATACATTTGTACTGCCTTTTATCCTTAACTATGTAGTTACCTTTACTGGAATTCTTTATTTCTTCATTTGAATTTGAATTACTCTCTAGTCTCCTTTCATTTCACCCTGAAGGGCTCCCTTTAGTATTTCCTGTAGAGAAGCTTTGCTAGTATTAAATTGTCTTAATTTAAAACAAAAAAAAAAATTGGGACTGTCTTAATTTCTCCTCCACTTTTGAAGCATAGTTTTTCTGGAGATAGAATTGTTTTTTCACAATGTTTTGCTTTCAGCCTTTTAAAATTTCAAGTCTGTGCCTTTTGGCCTTCATGGTTGATAAGGAGGAGCCTTTGTATGGGATGAATTGCTTCTCTCTTGCTGTTTCAAGATTCTCTTTGTCTTTGTCTTTTAACAGTTTTACTGTGATCTATCCAGAGAAACTCATTGAGTTTATCCTACTTGCGGTTTAGTCAGCTTCTTAGATTTGTTATTTTCACCAATTTTGGGGAATTTTAAACCATTATTTTTTCAAATATTCTTTCTACCCTTTCTCTTTTCTCCTCTCCTTCAGGACCACTGAATACACATGTGTTGGTACAGCTGATGGTGTCGATACATCTAGTACTGGCCTGTAAGCAGAGCTTGGCACAGGAAGATTTCCCTGGGAAGGACTGTGGGCTGTGGGAACTGAGTGCAATATGTAGTTCTCTCTGTGTGGCATATATATATATATATATATATGATGGCAATATATATATTATATAAGTAAATCTAATTAAAATTAAATATAAATTTTATGTGTGTATATATATATATAATTTGCTACTTTACCAATTTTAAATATACAGTTCAGTGGCATAAATACATATACAGTGTTGTGCATGTAATATTTTTGTTGTATAAAGTGGTGACTGAAAAATTTTGATTAATGCTTATTTTATTTCAGGGGAAGATATAATCAGAAGACAATGAATGCCAAGAAGGGACCAGTGAAAAAGATTACACGAACAAACCATCTTCCAAAACTTACTCCGTGATTCCAGAACTGGATGGATTTCTAACTTTTTCTTTTCTCATCTTGAATATTCAACTTATGAAGTTAATGTTCAACACATATGGGGGGGAATGAAATAGATAAGAATGAGCTACCAAGCTTTGCTTTAGCTCCTCTTCCAGAAGTCCTTTCCTTTGTCTGCATGAAAGTGATTTTCTCAAATGACTCTACAATCTCTAGTAGTAGTGCTCATGATTTCTTACACGCAGTGGCAAACCTGAAGGCTGGCCTCATTGTACTTGCACTCCGCAGTGTACCCGCGACTGCTCTGATAGCCACATGGCCATTAATGTGGTTTCCAGTTGGCCGTTGCTTAACAATATGAGCCCATCAGAACTTTTTGTTATTTTAGACTAAATTATGTTCAGGTTTTTAAACATAGGTCTAAACAAAGCTGCATATCAAGTGCACTCAAAGCTTTTGGTCTTCAAATGTCATGGCATAGCAGAGACAGTTTTGAATTTGGAGTCAGTGTGGTTATTGTCCCTTCTCTGCCATGAACTTCTGAGATTTTGGGTAAATCCCTTCACCTCACTCGATTTTCACACCTGGAGAATAACTGCCGCAACTATACAACGTCTAAGGTTACCATTCTAGAAAACCAACAACCATTCAACAAAAAGATCCTGTCACTTAGCAGATGGTGATTTGAGCATTTCGTGATGTTTATTAAATCAGTGATGGCCTAGTTCTTTGGACCAAACTTTGCAAGTGTCCACAGTACTTAACTGTAGGAGTCAGGATAGCGTAAGGAGAGAAGAAAGGTTCTTTTAAGGCATTTAAAAATTTTACTGAGTTCTCCTAGTCATGTTTAGACTGTTTTTGGAGCTATCATCTAGGTCTGAAACATAGTTTATTTGCCCATTTTGGCAAGTAGAGTTACTATTAATCTTTAAATTTTCAGAAATCACCCAGAGGTAAGTATTGTTTTCAGCCAATGGTGTTCTCATCTTACATATACTAAAATTCTATTCAAAGTCTCCAGTAATGAATACTAAATGTATTTCATCACTACTTCTATAGATGGTCACTTTCTTTAAGGAAGAATGCATAAATTTCATACAGCCAAACAGCAAGCCTTTCCTGTGACTCTAAATAAAATAAAACGTAATACAGAGAAATACCAAGTAACTTCTTGTAAAATATTCAGCAGTCTACATTTGAACTGTTTGAAAATATTTTCCCCTGTTCTTAATTAAGCTGAGTACAGATAGCAGTCCATGACCCATATTAGATTTATTATGTCTTGTACCATCTTTCTTAACATTAGCAGGAAGTTAATAATTTAATTATCAGTAACAATGATAATCATAGAATCATCACTAAAAAATAGACAAGCGTATTTCTATCATACAACTAGACTACTGTATGGATTGAATCAACGAATATTTAGTTGCCCCAGTCATTGGGCTGACATAGAAGTTGAACATCGTATCGCTGAGACCCTGCTTGTTTAAGTGAGCATTTAGCAGGAGGTGCTTTGGGATACTTTCCAGAAGTCAGAATACAGACAGATAGACCGTTATTGGAGTGGTTTAAAGAACTGAAATGGAAAACTTTCAGACCTGTGCTGTAGTATCAGTTTTGCCACTTTTATTTGGGCAAGTCACTTTCAGTGGCCTCGGCTTCATCATTTATAGAGTTGGGAATATTTACCCCACTACTGCCTTGGGATTGCTGTGCGTATCAGGAATACCTACTACAGATTGATCTGTTTTCTTCTTTACATCCTACTTCCCTCTAAAAAAGAAGAGAGTTAGCTTTTACTAAATGTAGAGGTATAAAAATAACACAAGGTAGAAGACAACCAACCAAGTAGTAAAGGAAAATAAAAGTTAAACAGTTTGCAAGAATTCCCAACTATGAAAGTTTCTAGCTTTGAGCTTTTAGGGATGAGTTATATTGAAATATACAAGGAGAGAGAAAGTGTTACCTGCTTCTGAGCTCAGAATGTAATTTTTCAGGTGAGGTTTAATAAAAAAATGCAATTATTTATTATAATGAGTAAAAATGACAGTTTGAGGTCTTTATTTTGTTTAATAGTAAAGTGTGTATTAATATTAGTATTTTTTTAAAGTTCAGAACTCATAAAATAAAACAATCAGGAAAACAATATTTGTTATATTTCAAATGTTAAATGTCTCAATGTATTACAAATACCAAGTATAATCATTTATAAAAATGTGTTGCTATAATAAAAAAGACAGATAATAACAAGTATTGGCGAGGATGTGGAAAAATTGGAACCCTCATACACTGCTGGTGGAATGTCACTTTGGAAACAGACTGGCAGTTCCTCAGGAGGTTAAACATAGTTCCCATATGCCCCAGCAATTTCACTCCAAGGTATATATACCCAAGAGAATTGAAAACATGTCTACACAAAAACTTGTACACAAATACTTATAGCAGCATTATTCATAATAGCCAAAAAGGTAGAAACTACCCAAATGGCCATCGAGTGATGAATGGATCAATAAAATCTGGTAGATCTGTATAATGAAAATGTTATTCAGCAATAAAAAGAAATGAAGTCCTAATACCTGCTCTAATGTGGATGAACTTTGAAAACATTATGCTTCATGGCAGAAGTCAGTCACAAAAGACTACATTTATATTTTATGAAGTGTCCAGAAAAGGCAAAGCCATAGAGAGAGAAAGTGCACTCGCAGCTGCCCAGGGCTGGGGGCTTGTGGGAGAAGCGGGGACTGACTGCCAATGGGAGTGGGATTTCCTGTTGGGTGATGGCGATGTCCTCAGATGGATTGGTGATGGCTGCACAGTTCTGTGACTGCACTAAAAACCATTGAATTGTAGACCTTAAGTGGGTGAATTGTGTGTTATGTGAACTATAGCTCAATACAGCTGCTCTAGAAAGCAAATGTTAAACATAATTAAAATTTTTAATATAAATTAGCAGATAAATTTTATTGAAATAGTATTTGATCTTTCTCAGAAAATGTGATCCCAAAAAACAAAATGCGTCATTATGCCTTATTGAGTCAAGAGCTTATTTGAGCAGAATTTTCCAACTTATCTTCAGATAATCCCATCTCTTGATAACCCTGAGGAAATATAATACCTTTTAATTTTTGCCTGGGGCTGCGTATTTTTTAATTTTATAAAGTTTTTGTTTTAAAAACGTATTTTCTAGTTTTTCATCTTCATTAATTTATCAGATATAGATGGAGATTCCAAAGCTGAGTTACCAATATCAATTTTATTACTATGGTAGTTATACTCTACTAGACAAGAAATTCTATATTTTGGACTAATAATTATTCTTGCAATGGAAACTTATCAATAACTATTTTACTCCTTTTTGCTATGTGCACAAATGAGGACCAATGACATATTTATATGTTTCTTTTTTTTCCATAAAATGAGTAATGGATGTATAGTTACCATATTAGTCAGGGTTCTCTAGGAACAGAATCAACAGGAGATATCTGTAAATAGTATGGGATTTTATAAAGGTCTCTCACATAACCGTGGGGATGCACAAGTCCAGGTTCCGCAGGCAGGCTGCAAACCAGGGGCTCCAATGAGAGTCCGATGAAGGTCCTTGATGAGTTTCCAGGAGATGCTGGCTGTCCAAAGATACGCTGGGAAATTCTCTCTAAATGCTGAAATCACTTCCCCCTTTAAGGCATTCAACTGATTGGATAAAGCATCACCCATTGCTGATGGCAATCTCCCTGGCTGATGCAGATGTAACCAGCCATCTATGCAGTAAACTCACTGATGGCTAAAGCCCATAAATATCCTTGTATTACAGTTAGCCCAGTGCTTGCTTGACCAAACAGCTGGGCACCATAATCTGGCCAAGTTGACACATTAGCCTAACCATCACAGTCTACCCCTTGTCAACTTGGCAACCATACACATTACCTTAAACCATACTTAGCCTCTAAGTAAAAACAATAACAGACATGCATATATACATACATATATATATATACATACATATACATATATATATACACATATATATACATATATACATACACACACACATATACATATACATATATACATATATACATATACATATACATATACATATATATATATATATATATATATATATATAATGTTTCTGCCTAACAATGTTCAACTCTCCTGCATACAACCAGAGATGCATTAATTCCCTACATAATAGGGTTCAAGTCCTTGGGTAATAGTCACTCTTAAACTTGACATCCTTAAATATTATGACATGAAACTAAAACTACTTGTCATATGATAAGGGAAAAGGTTGGGGAGGAAAACAAATTCGTTTTGTGTACATATACAATCATAGTCATAATGAAACAAGGAAGAAAGATTCATGACTATTAGTCCTCGTTTCTATAACTGGTCGCATGGTTGAAGTTCATATTAATCACTACCTTCTTCCACTACCCATTCTATGTTCCCATTACCCTCAGCAAGCACTTCAACTGGCCATGGTTCTTTGCCTGGTGGGGTGACCCAAACTTTCATTCCTGAAGATTCTGGGCCATTGTTAGTCCTGCTTGGATTGGGTTGTTGCAATTTTCCATTGACTTTAATCACAGGGCATGACAGTACTAGGAGATGCCCTAGAGGATCTCCTGTATTCCAGGCAAATTCTTCTTTACCCTCATTATACAGATGCAGACCTATTTCCTTTTGATAGTCAGGATCAGTCACCCCAACCAGTACAGTAATTTTCTTTTTTGCCTGTTGATTCACAGGCACAAGGAGCCCAAATTGGCCAGGTGGCAGTCTTAACTTCCAGTTCAATGGAATTGTTGTGTTCCCTGGTGGCACCACACCTCCTTTTGGAACTAAGACCTGTAGACCAGCAGAACTTTAGGTTGCAGGGACAAGAAGCAAAAGTTTTCCTTGTGGCTCACTAGGGGTAATAGTGAGTGGTGCCACTCCCATTTCCACCCCTTGATTCCTGGACCCATGAATACTGGTTATGGGAGAAACAGCACCACAGAGTGGATGCTGAATTAGAGCATACACAGCCTCCTGGAGAACATTGCCCCAGCCCTGCAAGGTATTGCCACCTAGTTGGCACCAAAATTGAGTCTTCAAAAGGCCAGTCCACTGTTTTATCAATCCAGTTGCTTCAGGGTGATGGGGAACATGGTAAGACCAGTGAATTCCATGGGCATGTGCCCATTCCTGTACATCACTTGCTGTGAAATGGGTTCCTTGGTCAGAAGCAATGCTGTGTGGAATGCCATGGCAGTAGATAAGACATTTGGTAAGTCCACGGATGGTAG
>JAQZBX010088292.1:0-12763 GCA_029593785.1 Cabassous unicinctus | reverse complement strand
ATGTTGGAGTTCTGATGAGGAAGGAGAGAAGGCCCCAGGAAAAGAGAGGAGCCATTCACTTGACAGTTCACAGCTGGCCTTGGAGAGAGGCAGAGCCTCGAGAGCCTCATAGTCTACAGCTGACCTTGGGGAGGAAACAGAGGAGCTGAGCCCAGAGAGAAACAGAGCCCTGGGAAGAGAGGAAGCCAAGAAGTCCAAACCCTACAAACGTTGGCAGCTGTCTTGCTCTGACATGTGGCCACAGACTTGGTGAAGGAAGAAACTTATGCTTTATGGCCTGGTAACTGTACACATCTAACCCAAACAAATACCCTTTTTAAAGACCAGCAGATTTCTGGTATTTTGCATCAGCACCCCTTTGGCTCACTAATGCAGAACTTGGTACCAGGAGTGGGATAGTGCTTTTGCAATTATCAAAATGTTGGAATGGTTTTATAAATGGGTAAAGGGTATTATTTAGAGGAATTGTGAAATGCTTCATGGAAAAGACCTAGATTGCTTTGAAAAGACTGTTGATAGCAGTATGGATGCTAAAGACACTTTTTATGATGCCTTAGAGGTAAATGATGAAACTATTGTTGGAAACTGGAAGAAAGGCGATCCGTGTTTTAAAGTTGCAGAGAACTTAGCAAAATTAACTCCTGGTGTTTTATGGAAGACAGAATTTGAAAATGGCAAACCTGGGAACTTAGCTGAAGAACTTTCTAAAGTAAACTCAGAGATTGCGGCTTGGCTTTTCCTTGCAGCTTAGAACAAAATGGGTCCTGGAGCTGGCTGCTTATAAGGCACATGCCCTCTGTCCTTGAGGAGCTTTTCTCCCAGACCAGAGCTGTATCAGCATTTTCCACCCCATGAAAAGATCACAGTCCACCTTCTAGTTTGTGTAACCTGGCACCCATGCATGCACCTCTAGTGGCAGACCACTGTAAAGATTTATTTGAATGTGTGTGGAGTCTCAACTATCATTCTATCAGGCTCCCTACTCCATTTCTAAGTTCAAGTAAGATCTAAACACCAGCCTCCCTTAGAACAAACTTTCATTTCCACATTAACTGGGCCATCAATATTCTTCCTGACTTAAACAGTTCAAGTGTGGTGGTTTGTAGCTGTGTGTACCCCAGAAAAACTTTTTCTTGCATTTAATCCATTCCTATGAGTGTGAACCCATTGTAAGTAGGACCTTTTGTGGTTGGAGTGCTTTATGAGCAGAGTGAAATTCAGATAGAAAAAAAGCTATAGGAAGCAAGAGGCTGGACATTGAAAGAACCTAGAAGAGAAGGGAGACACCAGGAGACACTGCCATGTGCCTTGCCCTTGTGACAGAGGAGCCAAGTATTGCCAGCAGCCAGCTTTGGGGGGGAAGGGGGAAGATGTTGGGTATAGAGGAGTCCCCTGCACTCAGTATGGGACATTTCCTTAAAGTCCTAAATCTTATTTGAGGACAAAATGAAAAAGGTAAGATACTGGGGGCAAAAAAAGGAAGAACATGTCACTGTACATACAGGACAACAGACCTTACACTGAATAAAGGCAAAATGTCAAGCCTTATGCCTGATCACCCACAGCTAAGCTCCTGGAGACCGTGTGCCCAGAGAGGAAGGCAGGGACCTCAGCAGAGACTTCCCTCCATCTTGCTTCCCCACATGGTGGGACTCCAGGATCACCAGTAGCTGACTGTGGTGAGAAAGCATCTCTGATGATGCCTTGATTTGGAAATTTTGATGGCCTTGGAACTGTAAGCATTTACCCTAATAAAATCCCCATTATAAAAGCCAACCCATTTCTGGTACTTTGCATGGGCAGCCCTGTGGCAAACTAAGTCAGGGCCCTCATCTGTTAAATGGGGAACAACAGAACCTACCCCAGAAAGCCGCAGACGGATAAACCGTAAGAAACTCACAGAGAGGCCAGAACACCGCAAGCCCTCGCTAAATGACAGCTTTGGAATATTTGCCGCGTGACCTTGGATAAATACTGCCCTTCTCCAAGACTCTGGACATGCTGAGGTTCCTTCCCATGCTGGCTCCCATGCCCCAGTGTATTGGCTGTGGCTCATCCTCCCCGTGGTCTGACACATACACAGCCAGCATTGCACCCCACAAGACCCATGTGCTCCAAATACCAGAATGACATCAGTGTTGGGAGCAGGAGATGGCCTGCGGGAAATTTTTCTTTACTTCTGGATTTCATTTCACTTAACTACAGAATTTTTGAAATCAGATTGCTAGTTTCCCCACTATAGCAGTAAGCAAACTACATGTTTTTTTAAAATTCAGAAAGTAGCCTTCTTTCTCATTTCTCTACCCTCACCCCTCCTCCTCTGCATTCCAAAGTACTCAATAATTCCTAAATGGTCCTTGTCTATACATCTCTGTACCTTTGCTTCTGCATTTCCCCTTTCCTTCTGCTTGGAAGACCTTTCCTCTTTCCATTCATCCTTTGAAACCCAGCTCTGGTGTTTCTTCTGTGCCACTTTAGTGGTCCCTCCAGGAGCCCTTAATTCATGTTAAATCTACTTCCTTCGTATTTTCTACCTGTTATTTACCATTTCTCCCTTTATTTTAATTATTTAGTATAGCTGTCTATCCCATTAGTCCCTGAGCTCCTTGGGTGTGGGGATTATGTATCATGCTTGTCTATAGTCAACAAACATGGCAGGTGCTTGACAAACATTTGTAGAGGTGAATCAAATGGAATGTAGATAGACTGTATACTTGTTCAATTGGATTGAGTTTCTGTTCTGATTGTTTCATTGGAGTGTGAGTTAAAAATGTTTACTTTTGGTTTAAGTAACCAAAACATATTTGGATAAGTATACTTGAGTGGATTAAAAATAACTTTTAATGTGCTTCTGGTGTTGACTTGCAAAACTGTGGAAATCCAAAAGATTTTTCCTTTTCCTTTTTTATTCCTTAAGAGAAAGAACAGGGAGAGGGGAAATGTTTTAAAAATTTTAACTGTGAGGAAAAAAGAAACAAGAGAAGTAGAAAAGTAAAGATGATTTTCAGACCTATTTTCTGATTCTTACAAAAGAACAAATTTTAAACTATAAGGAAAATAAGATACTAGGGGAACATACAGAAGAAACTGTCACTGTGCATAAAAGATAACAGAGCTTACGCTAATGAATGACACAGTGAAAAAGTTATTTTATTTTTTGTACTTTATTTATTATTATTTTTTTTTTTGGCTTTGTTTTTGGGGAGGTTTTGGTTTGCAGAAGTGTCACAATTGTGGCAGGGAAGGATCACTGGTGAAGTGTGTTGGTGATGGGAAGGGTGTGGGGAGGGGTGTACATGGGGCAAGCAGCATATGGATGGCTCATTTTTAAAATCCATTCTATCAGACTGTATCTTTTGATTGGGGAGTTTAATCCACTCACATTCAATGATTTTACTGTAAATGCACTGTCACTTCTTCCATTTCATTCTTTGGTTTTCGTGTCATCTTATTTTTGTCTGTGTTTTTACTCTTTTGGTTATCCTTTCTGCTATTCTTTCTTCTATTCTGTCCTCCAAACCTCCTCTCCTGTCTTTTTCTTTCAGGTTCTAAGACTTCCTTTAATATTTCCTGCAAAGGTGGATTATTTTTGCAAACTCTCTTAGTTTCTGTTTGTTTGAGAATATTTTATACTCACCTTCATAGTTGAAGGACAGTTTTGCTGGATAAAGAATTCTCAGCTGGCAGTTCTTCTCTTCAGTTTCCTAACTGATTCATACCACTGTCTTCTCACCTCCATGGTTTCTGAAAAGAAATCTGCACTAAGTCTTACTGTACGTCCCTTGTATGTGATGATTTGCTTCTCCCATGCTGCTCTGAGAATTTTCTCTTTATCTTTGACGTTCTGAGTAGTATGTGTCTTGGAGTAGGCCTATTTGTATTTATTCTGATTGAGGTCGGTGTGCTTCTTGAACATGTAAGTAAATTCCTTTGGTGAGAGTTGGGAAATTTTCAGCTATTATTTCCTCAAATACTCTTTCTGCCCCTTTCCCTTCTCTTCTCCTTCAGGAACTCCCATGACATGTATGTTGTTGCATTTTGTGTTGTCATTCAATTCTCTGAGCCCCTTCTCAATTTTTTCCATTCTTTTCTCTCTCTGTTCTTTCCTCTCTTCAATTTTTGCTGCTCTATCTTCAGTATCACTTATTCTTTCTTCTATGATTTTGAGTCTGCTGTTGTATCCCTCAAATGTGTTTTTGACCTCACCTATTGTGTCTTTCATTCCCATGAACTCTGTTACTTTTCTGTTCAGGATTTCAAATTCTTCTTGGCATTCTCTCAATTTCTTCTTGATGTCATTTATCTCTTTAACTATATTGTATTTCATCTCATTAATTTGATTTTGGAAATTTGTGTTCATCTCGCTGATTAGTTCTCTCAAATTCTGCATCTCTTCTGGGACTTTGATGTATTCCTTTTCTTGGGCCATGTCTTCTATTTTCTTAGTATGGCTCATAATTTTTTGCTGGTGTTTAGGCATCTGGTTAGGATGCAGTTTACTCAGATGCTCAATCTCTTTTCTTTTATAGGGATTTAATGGCAGGAGGCTGTTAGTTACCACAGCTCTTTGATTTTTGGCTCAACCTGGATTGTTAGGACTGTCCTGCTGGTTGCTCAGAGTTCGGCACTGGACCCAGTAATTGGTTGTAGAATCACTTCCTAGGGTCTTGGGCAGGGAGACTATAGAGGTCAGGAAAAGCCTTTCCTACTTATTTTTAATTTCCTTATGTGCACTTCCTTGGTCTGCCAGGAGATGGCACTCTTTGGCAGATCTCAATTCAATGCCTGGTCAGAGGGTATTTGTTGTGACACAGACCAGATCAATGTGATAGAGTTTCCTGTCTGGGGGCTAAGAGCCTTGTAATTAAAACTTTCTGAGACAGTTCTCCAGTCTTCTCTGGCAGCCCCCTCCCTTTTCCTAGCTAGGAAATATTTCCACTCCCCTCTGAGTCCTCAACAGTCAATCCCTGTTAGTAGAGGAGGAGATTGGGAAGTTTGTATATCTTTAGCCACTTGCAGGCTCCAAGGGAAACAATGGCACAGCCCCACCGATCCTAGAAGAGCTCTCGGGGCACAGGACACGGTAGACCAAACCTGTGACTCAAAAGCCGAATCAGCCCCAGGTTCTCTCTCCCCTCTCCTGTGAAGTCCTCAAAAATTAGTCCACGCCAGAAGAGAGGGAGATTGGGAGGGCCAGATTTCTCCAGTCCTCCATAGGTTCCCAGGGCAAACCACCGTGTGGAAGGGTCCATGGGGCTCCGCAGCCCAAATTTGCAGGTCAGAACCTCAGTCAGCCTTAGGCTATGTCCATCTCTCTCCCCTTTCCTGGAGTGGTAGATCTCTGGAACCCCCTTTGTCTGTAGTCGCAGGCCAAGGGGCCTGAGAATTCTAAAGAATGTGGGGGAGGGTGCTGGCAGCAGCCACTGCTGTTTCCAACTCACAGTCCTGTAGGCACGATTTCCCTCTTCTGTCCCTCTCTCCTCTGGGTGGTGTGCAGCCTTCACCTGCTGTCCTAAACCCTAGAAGATCTTTTTTGGGGCTGTTTCCACCTGTCCTCTAGCTATCTTTCTGGAGAAGAGATTCCCATGTCTTACTAGTCTGCCTTCTTCCTGGAAGTCCCCTAGATGACCTCTTGGCAGCTCCATTCTGAGGATGGCAGTTAGGAGTCAAAAGTCACTTCTCAAATAAGTGTCTTCATTGTTAGCTGTGCCTCTATAGAGTCTTTCCTTCAGACCGGTATCATTCAGAGGGTTCCTTTTTGGTCCTGGAGCTGGATTGGGGGATTCAGGATGCTAGCTGAGGCCTGCTCTCATGGAATCACAGGGGGTTGTGGTGTCCTGGGGTCTCCTGGAGCACAGCTGACCACCCCTCCTCTGCCCTACCCCTCAATGCTGAAGAACACAACAGCGAGAAGGTTTGTGACACTATGGATCCTTTGCTTAGTCATCACATTCATACATTCATCTAATGAGGCAGTCAACACCCAAGGATGCCAAGGTCAAGAACAGAGCTATATCAGCCCTTCTAGGCATGAAGCAGAAGGTACCCAGTTTCCAAAAGGAGACATTCTAACTAGCCCCTGGTGTCCACTCACCACAGGGTCCCCCTTCCCAGGACTGCCTGGGCAAAGAGTTTTGCTGTACCCAACACTGGTGGGTCACCCAGGCAGGCACTGCCTCCTCACCAGCCACCCCCAGACTCTACATAAACTTCTGAACCTATCCTGCTAACCAGCAGGACTCTGCCCTTGAACAGGCTTTCCTGGGCTCTGATAACCCATCACTAACTTTGGGGATCACTGAGATTCTCACTTCCTTCCCTTTTATGCCATCGGTGATATTCCCAGGAGTCCCAACCCAGGACCCATCCCATCCTAGCCATTTTCTGAAGTGAGTGCATCTCTGCTCACTTCTACCCCTGTCATGCCCACACCACCAAAGTGGACAGAGAGACCCTCCTCACTTACTGGTGGGTCCCAGTTATCTGAAATCTCATGTTAATGCAAGGGCCAATGACACTCCCTCTGCAACTTTTTGAGACTATGCAAAACATGGCAGTGGGAGGGAGGATTTGGGTGAAATTGGAAAATAATTGAATTTATGAATTAGCAGCAAAAAAAATTATATATGGGGAGGGGCAATATTTGTCAAAGTAAATAGTAAGTGTTAGATGCCAATGTTTTATGATTAGAGTTCCAGTTCAACTACAGCCTGGGAGATGAGGTTTGGTTCTTTCATTTTCTGTTTTAATTGGAATGATGTGCATATTCTCACATTGCTCATTCAAATAAGAAATCATGTAGAGTCACCAGTTTATTTTGGAAGGGAGAAGGGAAAAGCACCAACCACCCTTCCTGGCTACTGACGTATACACAGAATCCCCTTTCACAGAACACATGTGCATTTCAGTATCAATACAACTGGAAGAAGCTGAGATCACCCATGAGGACTGTCAGTATTTACAGTTCAAAGCCAATTCCATTAGGAAGGTCCATTTTCTGTCCCTGGATAGGGCAGTGGTTCCTTTCACCCCTTTGGAGGAAGAAAGAACATTTTCTGCTTCTTGGCTGAGGTTTCGTTTGAGCACCAAATAGGAACATGTACTTTTAAAGGGCAATCTCTAGATTTACATCAGAACCTGGTAGGGTAAAAACTAGAACAAAGCTTACAATGTGGAAAGGAAAAGGACAGAGGAAGATTATCGGCACATGGTCTAAGGGCAGGCAAAACTTGCATGTATAGTCACCCTTCAGGGCCCCATGGTAAAATCTTTACCTTAGATTTCATTCCTGGTGATCTTGATCCCTGACACCAGAATTGCTTTTCCTTATGAGGGGAAAGGGATTTAAAATAGAGCTTTAAAGTCTCCAGCTGGGCCACATTTCATAAACACTACTGCTCCCTATGAACTAGTGCTTCACACTGCCCTACCATTCCTTGTGCAATTTCTTAACCCAGAAAATTCCCAGCAGGCCTCAGCATCAGTGTTGGCTAAGTGGTGGCCTCTCTACCCTGCCTGGGTCCTGAGACACCAGGCCTGAACTCTGAAGGTCAAGACAAGAATACCTATTGCTTCTAACAAAGAAATACCACACACTCATTTCTGGGGGCAGGGTGAAGTGTTTCCTGTGTAGTTTGAGGTCCACCATCTCAGGGATCTCCAGTCTACACTCTCAGTTTTGTTGATACTGATCGTCCTCAAGAGGAATTTCACTCTGAACCCTAAGAACTTGCACTGCCCTGGGATGACTGCATCCATGGTCCAAAATTTGTGCTTTGCTTATGTCATTGGGGTGTGGACAGTTCCTGTGGTGTGTGGGTGAAAGAAAGGGCCTGATGGGGGAAGGGAATACCTCTGGGACTGATGGCCACAGATTTGCACAGACACACCTCAATGCAAATTAAGTTACTGAATGGCTTCCTGTCTGGGTGGTGACAGGCCCTGTTCTGAGCTACCTGTGTGTCCTCCTCTGACTTCACCATGTTTAGGAGCTAAAGATACAACACAGAGCCCCAGGACCCTGCACCAGCCTCCTGACTGCCCTAGCTCTGAGCTGTAGGGCCACTTTCAGCTTGGTTACCAGGGAAGGAAAACAGTATAATCTTACATTTTCATTAGGAAATATATTTCTGTAAATGACATAGAGTTTCTAGCTCTAATTACTGAACAGGCTTATAAGGAAAGAAAATCTTGTAGGAACATCCACCTCTGATGTCCAGATTGTGGACTCTAAATACAATTTTCCATGAAAAGAAAAGAGGGCACCTAGTAGGTAAGTATGCATCTGGGTCTTGGGCAAGAAATGCATGAGAGGAACCTGACAAACATTGTGTCCTGGAGAGCAACGAATGTACCAAAATCCACAGGAGTGGGGTCAAAACATGACAGGAGCCCCTGAAAGGCCTTCTGGCCAAATCTGGGATAAGTTTGGTACCATAATAGCCAAAAATTCAAATAAAATACCCATCAAATGATGAAGGGATACAGAAAATAAGGTCTATCCATACAATGGGATATCATCAGGTATAAGACATAATTATGTAGAGAATTATGCTAGAATGGGAGGGACCTGATGAACATTATGGTAAGTGAAAGAAGCTGATCAGTAGAGGCCACTTATAGGATTCTAAGGGTATGAAGCATCCATAGTGTCTTACTTGCAGCTGTAGACACTTTGTTTTTTGGGATGGGCATTATCCATCATCATCCTTTTGTTACTTGACCTGGGCAAGTCGAATTACCTGGAAAGTAGGTGTTGCAACACTCCTGAGATTCAGGACTCAACCAGCAAATGAGCAGACTAAAGATTGAAGTCTCTGGTACAAAGATTTAATGGGTATAGTGACAATTGTAGGTTCAAATAAAAGGGACATAAGAGCCATGTTTAGGGAAATTATGAATGAGTCAAACTTTGTTACTTTGGGCATCATAAATTCCAAGGTAAGGACAGGTTGCTGAGATTGTGTTCCCTGCCTACAGTGTCTAGATGTCTCTAGAGCCTTCAGGAGCACCCGTGCTTGAGTCAATGTTTTTTGTTGCAGTCAATGAGACCCTCCTGAGATGTGCATAGGTATAACCTCTGGAATGATCTCCCGGCTCACTTTGAAATCTCTTAGCCATAAAAACTCATTTGTATTTAATATTTGCCCCTCTTGTTCAAGGTCTTTTTCCAAATGCAGCACTTGTTGGTGCTTGGTAATAATACCTCAGTGCCTAAGTGGCTCATCCTCAAGTCATGTGCCATGCTGGGGAGAAGGTATTGAGTTTATATGCTGAGTTTGGCTTACATTGCTGCCGCATTAGACAAACGAGGCATTCAGGTGGTAATTTTTAGGCAATATATAATAGTAAGTTAAGTTTCATTTTCACATGTCCATTCTTCTATCCCTCCCCCCAACACACCCACAAAGTAAAGCTATTTCATGTCATTCAGTGGCCTGGAAGGATGAATGAACCCATGTCGACATCAGGAGGCCATAATTGACCAGTATTTACAGGTGGGGCTGTAGGGAGTGACTTGGAACCTGGCAGCCCCACCATGATAGCCACTTAGCTGACAGAGGAAAAGCATGACCACATGGCCATATTGCTCCCTCTGTTGGCCAAAGCAGTTTTAGGTTTTTCCTGCTCATTGTCTAGGAGATGTCATGGACTCCTGGGTTTCAGGAGAAGGGCCCTGTTTGGCCAAAACAGGGAGGGTAGTTTACTTAGGAGAGGAACTTTACATGAACAGGTGAATGAATAAGCAACCATATGTGTGATGGAGGTGGATGCAGTGGTCTATGGGTGGTATCAGTCATGGATTCCCCAAGATTATTTGAGGGGTGTGGGAAGAAACAATGACCACCTCCACTATGAAAATGTTTAAAGGTAAATCTTTCCTTGGTCACACACCAGATGGTCTCTTGTCAGGCATGGTTCTAATGAGGTACACACATGGAAGTAATTCCAGCACACAAAATGGTCAGCAGGCCAGACTAACTCAGCACTGGCATTACTTTCTGAGTATGGAAAACCATGTCAACAATGGCCCAGGTCCATGGATTTACAGATAACTTGATGTAGTTTAACTAAATGGATTCTCACAAAATGGAGGTGAGGCCTAAAAATTCATGCAGAAAAAACACAAATGGAAAGACATTTAAATAATCCAAACTGAACTGGACACACACAAAAAAAGGTAGAGGTCAGCTTCTGTTCTATTTAATAGTGAAATTCTAAAATCTTTCCTTCTAAGATCTGGAACAAGATGAGATTCCCACTTTCAATGCTATTATTTAACATTGTGTTAGAACTACTTGTTCAAGCACTGAGGCAAGAAAAAGATATATAAGGCATCTAGATTGGAAAGGAAGAAGTAAAAATTTTACTATTTGCAGATGTCATGATCATATACATAGAATAAACTGAGAAATCTACATCAAAGCTTCTAGAACTTATAAGTGAGTTAAGTAAACTGGCAGGTTAAAAGATCAGTGTGCAAAATTCAGTAGCATTTCTGTACACCAATAACAAGCAAACGGGGAGAAAATAAAAAAAATCCCATTTATAACAGCAAATAAAAGAATCAAGTACCTAGGAATAAATTTAATTAAAGATGTAAATGACTTTTATGCAGAAAAATATACAATACTATTAAAGGAAATCAAAGAAGACCTAAATAAATTGAAGAATATTCCCTGTACATGGAAAGGAAACTAAACGTCATTAAGATGTCTGCTCTACCAAAACTGATCTACAGATTTAATGTAATCCCAATAAAAATTACCTCAACATTTTAAAACCAAATTGTATAAACTAGCTATGAAATTTATTTGGAAGGGCAAGGGACCCCAAATAGCCAAAGACATATTGAACAAGACAAATGAAATAGGAGGAATCACACTACTTAGCTTTAAAAACATACTACAAAGCTACACTGGTAAAAACTGCATAGTATTGGCACAAGGATAGACATACTAATAGAACTGAATTGAGAGGTTGGATATAGATCCTTATGTATACAGTCAATTCATATTCAACAAGGCCAGCAAGACCACACAACTGGAAGAAAATGGCCTCTTCAACAAAAGGTGCTGGGAGAACTGGATATCCTTTTTCAAAAGAATGAGAGAGGAACACCATCTCACACCTTATACAAAAATTAACTCAAGAGGATTAAAGATCTAAACATAAGAACCAAGACCACAAAGACCTTGGAAGATAATGTAGTGAGGCATCGACGGGACCTTGTATTAGGAAATTGTTCCATGAACTTTACTCATGCAGTCTGAGCAATGAAAGAAAAAATAGATAAATGGGACTTCCTCAAAATTAAAAATTGTTCACTGGATAGGAGTTTGTCAAGAAAGTAAACAGGCAGCCTACTCAATGAGAAGAAATATTTATTAACCATAGAAAGGGGCTTATTATTTAGCATATATAAAAAATGCTACATCTCAAAAATAAAAAGACAAATAACCCATTTAGAAAATGGGCAAGTGATTTGAATAGCCACATCTCCAAAGATGAAATACAAATGGCTAAAAAGCACATGAAAAGATGCTCAACACTACTAGTTATTAGGGAAATATAAATCAAAACCTTAATGTGATAAATTGTTACACCCATTATACTGGTGGCTAGTAAAAAAGCAGGGAACTACAAGTTTTTAGAGGATGTGGAGGAATGCGAACACTTATCCACTCCTGGTGGGAATGTAGAATGGTGCAGCCATTGTGGAGGACAGTTTGGTGGTTCCTCAAGAAACTGATTATAGAACTGCCATATGATGCATCAATCTCACCACTGGGTATATGCTCAGAAGAATTGAAAACAGGGACATGAAGAGATATATGCACACCAATGATCATAGTGGCATGATTCACTGTTGCCAAAAGTTGGAAACAACCCAAATGTCCATCAACAGATGAATGGATAAACACATTGTTGTGCATACATACATTGGAATACTACTCCACTGTAAGAAGGAATGCAGTATTAACACATGGGGTAATGTGGATGAAACTTGAAGACCTTATGTTGAGTGACACAAGCCAGGCACTGAAGGACAAATATTACATGACATCACTGATATAAGTTAAGCAAATTGAGCAGGCCCACAGAGCAAAAGGCTGGAAGACAGGTTTACAGCAGACAGAAAGGGAGAAGAAGTGTGTGTCAATGCCCATGAGGGAAAAATCTATGATAAGGTAAAAGGGTGTGGTATTGCAGTGGATGCACATAACAGTGATTCAGTGGTGCTATTGGTATGGGTGGTGCTGGCCTTTGATGGGGGTAAGGTGGGGAGGGTGGGTTGGACTCTCCATGGAACAGGAGGAAGGTTTGGGTGAGGGAGCAGGTGAACTCTGGGTCTTTTCAAGTATATGATTGAAACTACAGTGTTGGGAATGTTCTTTTGGCAAATATGGCATGGGAGTGCTTCTGGTTTAAGGTGTTGGATGTGGTGGACATGCGGGACAGGGTGTACCTGGCACAGGCTTCCAGAGAGTGTGCAGTGTTCTTCTTGTCATAGTGTGCTGTATCAGGGCTCCCATCCTGGGGTGTCCTGCTGTGATCTCACATAGAAGGGTGGGAGTCTCTTGAGAGCATAGGCAGTGCCTAATAGGGGAGAACAGGCCAGTATGTCAAGCTCTTAATGTTGTTGCAAATAACTATGAATCTGGTCCTTCCTGAGTTAAACTTGTTGCATACCATGGGTCAGGAGGGGAGATGGAGGGAGGTATAGAATAGGTGGAACATGGGACATTTTTGGAGAGATGGA
>JAQZBX010088291.1:0-12765 GCA_029593785.1 Cabassous unicinctus | reverse complement strand
CCTCCCCCCATATTAATACTTTTTTATATGTGGATGGTAGCATTGTTATAACTGATATACATATAGTGAAACCTAGCTACTGCACACTTTCAATGGTTTACACTATGGTTTACATTTTAGACTGTGCACTTTTATAAATTTTGATGATATTTACCATGTCCTTTCGTCCATCACTGTATGGTAGTGAAGAACATTTCCACTGACCAATAAATACCCCCTGTTGATCTATTCTATTCCTCCCACCTCACCCCCCTGGGGCCCACAACGACCCCCTGGCTTGACTCGTTGGATGACAAGATTCATAGTTACATGCAACAAGAGGTCTTGGTCACACTGGTTTGTCCTCCCTTATAAAGAACCCCCTTAGTCTTGAGAGAGGCCCACCTGTCTATTTCTGAACAAATCAATCCTCCCAAAGTTAGAAGTGCAACTCCTTCCCACTCATTATGTGGGTCTCCACCCATTGATACAACACATTATGACAGAATGAACACTCACACACTCCCTAGAACACTGCTCTAGGTGTGCTTTGTCCCAAATGCCCCCCCAACCAACACCCTAAACCAGTGATCCTTCCTTGTCATTTTGCCATAAGAGCATTCCCATCCCTGTACTTTCAACCTCATACCCACAAATCCCCAGCACTTACCTAGTCCCTCTCCCAACTCTCCCCCCATTATCCTGGACTTTCTAACCCACCCTTCCCAATCTACCCACCTGTCAACCCTGCACCACCCAATCCAATAATATCAGCACTCTCCTGTGCCTTCCCTTCAATACGCAACTACACTCTATCATGTTACCATAGATTATATCCATATAATTGATAACTCACAACCTTCCCTTCTCTTTATATTTCTTATAACCCTATCTTACAGTAAATAGCTTTTGGAGATGTCTCAATTTCCTTAACTCATATCAGTGAGGTCATCTTCTATTCATCCTTCAATGCCTGGCTTGCTTCACTCAACATAAGGTCTTCAAGAGTCACCCATGTTATCCAGTGTGTTAGCACTTTATTCCTTCTTAGAGCTGAGTAATATTCCATTGTATGTATGTACCACATTTTGTTTAGCCATTCATCTGTTGATGGGCACCTGGGTTGATTCCAACTTTTAGCAATAGTGAACAATGCTGCTATGAACATTGGTGTGCAAATATCTGTTCATGTCTTTGCTTTCAATTCTTCAGGATATATACACAGCAGTGGAATTGCTGGATCATATGGAAATTCTATATTTAGGTTTTTGAGGAACTGCCAAACTGTCCTCCATATTGGCTAGACCATTCTACAATCCCACCAAAAGTGGATGAGTGTTCCCATTCCTCCACATCCTCTCCAACACTTATAGTCTGCTGTCTTTTTAATAGTCACCATTCTATTGGGTGTAAGATGGTATCTCACTGTAGTTTTAATTTGCATTTCCCTAGAAGCTAGTGATGTCAAGCATCTTTTCATGTGCTTTTTACCATTTGTATTTCTTCCGTGGAGAACTGTGTTTTCAGGTCGCTTGCCCATTTTTTAAACAGGTTGTCTTTTTATTTTCTAGGTGTAGGATTTCTTTATATATGCAGGATATTAGACTCCTATCAGATATATGGTTGCCAAATATTTTCTACCATTAGATAGGCTGCCTTTTTACTTTCTTGATAACATCCTTTGAGTTGCAAAAGTTTTTAATTTTGAGGACATCCCATTTATCTATTCTTTCTTTAACTGCTCATGCTTTGGGTGTGAAGTTCATGAAACCATTTCCTATTATAAATTCCTGTAGATACTTTCCTACTTGATCTTCCAAGGTTTTTATGGTCTTTGCTCTTGTATTTAGGTATTTAATCTTTCTTGAGTTGATTTTTGTATAAAGTTTGAGATGTTGTTTCTCTCTCATTCTTTTGGATACAGATATCCAGTTCTCCAAGCACCATTTGTTGAAGAGGCCATTTTCTCCAATCTGAGTGTGCTTGGTGGCCCTGTCAAATATCAGTTGACTGTTTATGCAAGGATCTGTATTGGAACTCTCAATTCAGTTCCATTTGTCAGTATGTCTATCCTTGTGCCAATACCATGCATTTTTGATCACTGTATCTTTGTAGTATGTTTTAAAGTCAGGTAATGTGAAACCTCCATATTCATTTTTCTTTTTCAATATGTCTTTGATGATTCGCAGCCTGTTACCCTTCCAAATAAATTTTGTAGTTAGTTTTTCCAATTCATAAAAAAATACAGTGTTGATATTTATTGGGATTGCATTACATCTGTGGATTACTTAGTGTATGATAGACATCTTGATGATGTTTAGTCTTCCTATCTATGAACAGGGAATATTCTTCCAATTACTTAAGTCTTCATTGATTTCCTTTAACAGTGTTGTGTAGTTTTCTGTATGTAAGTCCTTTACATCTTTGCTTAAATTTATTCCTAGGTATTTAATACTTTTAGTTACTATTGTAAATGGCATTGTTTGTTGTTGATTTCCTCCTTAGATTGCTCTTTATTGTTGTACAGAAATGCTACTGATTTTTGAGCATTGATCTTATAGCCTGCAACTTTACTGAACTCCTTCATTAATTCCAGAAGCTTTGTTGTAGATTTCTGAGGGCTTTCTATGTACAGGATCATGCTGTCTGCAAATAGTGAAATTTTTACTTCCTCCTTTCCAATTTGGATGCCTATTATATCTTTTTCTTGCCTCTGTACTAGAGCAACTACTTCTAAGACAATGTTAAATAGGAGGGGTCATAGTGGGCATCCTTATCTTGTTCTCAAACTTAGAGGGAAAGATTTTAGAATTTCACCACTGAAGATGATGTAGTCTCTGGGTTTTTCATATATACCCATTATCATATTCAGAAAGTTTCTTTCTATTCCTATGTTTTGCAGTGTTTTTATCAGGAAAGATTGCTGTATTTTGTTGAATGCATTTTCTGCATCTATAGAGGTGATCATATGATTTTTTTCTTTCAGTCTATTTATGTGGGGTATTACATTGATTGATTTCTTATGTTGAACCATCCTTGCATACCTGGGATGAAACCCACTTGGCCATGGTGTATAATTTGTTTAATATGTTGTCGAATGGGATTAGCTAGTATTTTGTTGAAGAATTTAGCATCTAGGTTCATTAGAGAGATTGGTCTGTAATTTTCTTTTCTTGTGGCATCTTTGTTTGGCTTTGGTATTAGGGTGATATTGGCATCATAGAATGAGTTATGCAATGTTCCTTCTAATTATCTTTTTTTTAACTGCTTAAGCAGGATTGGTGTTAGCTCTTTATAGAACGTTTATTAGAATTCACCTGTGAAGCCATCTGGTCCTGGGCTTTTCTTAGTTGGAAAGTTTTTGATGACTGAGTCTATCTCTTTACTTGTAATTGGTCTGTTGAGCTCATCAATTTCTTCTTTTGACAATGAAGACTGCTTGTGAGGTTCTAAGAATTTGTCCATTTCCTCTAAATTATCATTCTTGTTGGCATATAATTTTTCAAAGTATCCTCTTATGATACTCTTTATTTCTGTGGGGTCAGTGGTGATATCATCTTCTTCATTTCTTATTTTGTGCATTTGCATCTGCTCTTTCTTTTTCCTCATTAGTCTGGCTAAGGGTTTGTCAATTTTGTTGATATTCTTGAAAAACCAGCTTTTGGTTTTGTTTATTTTTTCTAGTGCTTTCTTATTTTCTATTTCATTTAGTTCTGCTCTAACCTTTGTTATGTCCTTCTTTCTTCTTCCTTTGGGGTTAGTGTTTTTGTTTTATCAATTCCTCCAGGTGTGTAGTTTTGTCTTCAATTCTAGCTCTTTCTTCTTTTTTGATATATGCATTTACAGCTATGAATTTCCCTCTCAGTACAGCTTTTCTGCATACCATAGGTTTTGATATGTTTTACTGTCATTTTTATTAGTTACAAGGTAGTTACTGATATTTTTAACAGATTTCCTCCTTGACCCACTCTTTGTCTAAGAGTGTGTGGTTTAACTTCCATATCTTTGGGCCTAACCTGTTTCTCTGACCCTTAGTGATTTCCAATTTCATTGCAATGTGGTCAGAGAAATAGTTTTTATAATCCCAAACTTTCTGAGTTCATTGAGAGTTGTTCTGTGGCCTAACATGTGGTCTATCTTGTAGTATGATCCATGTACACCCGAGAAGAATGTATATCTTGCTGTTTCTGGATGTAGCTTTTTGTATATATCTATCAAGTCCAGGCCTTCTAATGTATTATTCAGAGTCTTTGTTTCTTTATTGATTATCTGTCCAGATGTTCTGTCTAATGGTGATAATGGTGTATTAAATTCCCCCACTATAATTGTAGAGGCATTTATGTCTCCACTTAGTCTTTCCAGTGTTTGCCTCATGTATTTGGAGGAGCCCTGATTAGGTGCATAAATGTTTATGATTGTTATTTCTTCTTGAAGGACTACCCCTTTTTCTAATATATATTGTCCATCTTTGTCTCTTCCTGTAGTTTTGCATTTAAAGTCTATTTTGTCTGATATTAGTATAGCTACTCCTGCCCTTTTTTTGGTTGTTGTTTACTTTTAAAACTGTTTTCCAGACATTCACTTTCAGCCTCCTTGAATGCCTGAGTCTTAGGTTGGTTTCTTGTAGACAATATATAGATGGGTCATATTTCCTTATCTATTGTGCCATTCTGTGTCTCTTTACTGGTGAGTTTAATCCATTAATATTCAGTGTTATTACTGTCAAGGAATTTCTTACATCAGTCATATTTTCTTTGTGTTTATGTAAATAATATGTTGTTTTTATTTCTCTTTTTGTCTTTTTACTTGTTCCTTCACTCTCCTCCAACTCTCTCTCTCTCCTGTTTTTTCACTTCAACCTTTAGAACTTCCTTTAGTATTTCTTGAAGGGCAGGTTTATTTTCATACTCTCTTAATTTCTGTTTATCTGTGACTATTTTGAAGTCTCCATCATTTTTGAATGCCGGCTTTGCTGGATAGAGAATTTGTGGCTGGAGTTTTTTTTAATTTGAGGACATGACTCTGTCATTCCACTGTCTTCTTGCCTCCCTGGTTTCAGTTGAGAAATCAGCACTTAATCTTACCGAGCTTCCCTTTTATGTGATGGTTTTTTTTTCTCTTGCTGCCTTGAGAATTTTCTCTCTGTCTTGAGCATTGGACATTTTGACAAGTATATGTCTTGGGGTAGACCTGTCATGATTTATAGTGGTTGTGGTGCACTGTGCTTCCTGTACATGTACATCCATCTCCCTCAATAGGGGTGGGAAATATTCAGCCATTATTTCCTTCAAGGCTCCTCTGTTCCCTTTCCCTTTTCTTCTCCCTCCGGGATACTTATAATGTGTATTTTTGTGCTTTTTGTGTTGTCATTCCCCACTGAATTTTTTCTATCTTTTTATCTATCTGTTCTACTCTCTGTTTGATTTCAGATGTGCTGTCTTCCACATCACTAATTCTTTCTTCCACCTGTTCAAATCTGCTGTTATGTGATTGCAGTGTCTTTTTGATTTCTTGAATTGTGCCATTCATCACCATCATATCCATTATCTTTTTATGTATGTTTACAATTTCTTCAGTATGTTCTCCCAGTGTCTTCTTAATATCCTTAATCTCTTCTTTCACTTCATTAAGTTGGTCCATGATATTTGTTTGGAAAGCTTTGTTTAGTTGTTTGATGTTCTGCATCTCTTCCTGGGTTTAGTTTTTCATTGGACTGGTCCATGTCTTCCCCATTTCTTAGTATGGTTTGTAATTTTTTTTGCCCTTTTGCCATCATTTATATTGATGGGTTTATTCAGTCACTTTCCCTCAGGCAGATTTTACTCTCCTAGGGCAGCTGGGTTCTATAGCCTGTATGAGCAGATTCCCCCTCCCCTCTCCTGGTCAGGTTGAGTTCCCTTTTGAAATACAAATGGGACGCTGATGGCTGAATAAAAATGGGACCCTGATGACTGAGTACACTGCATTGAAGTGATTTTTCAACCATCTTTTAGACCAGCCCCTCTTCCCATGTGAACTTAAATAGGCTCTTGGAAACTTATTAAGCACTTCTCCTGACTCACTTAAGGTAGTTGAAACTGAAAGTCCTCAGTGCAGAACTTTTAAATTGGCTGAATCCACCCTCTGTCAAGCCAATCCTCTGTATCTCAATGCAGTTAAGTAAATCAGGCTGCCTCACTAGATTTGCCTCTCCCCTCAGGGTGGTGCCACTTTGAGCTGGCTGGTGTGCTCCCCAAAGCTCTAAAGGGGTCCAGGCAACCAATCCCACAGAAAGAAAACCCTTCTCTGCCCCTTGCTAGAATCTTCCCACTCTCAGGGAATGCCCCCTCTCACTGGGTGGCTGATGGGAGTTGAGTCTCACTCTCTTCATTGTCCTGAGGATTGAGCTAAGCTACCAGTGATTTCCATGGGGCTAAAAATTCACAGTGTTATCTTGAGCAATCTATCTCCCTGTCCAGCTCCCTCCAGATCAATGCCCCAAAGGGTCCTGCTCTGTGGGCTCCCAGAACAGCTCACTCGGGCAGGATCCTGTCCCCAATCAGCCATTTTTTTGCCAGAGAGATGATGAGTGCCCACTTAAACTGATGCCATCTTGTCCCAACTGTGAGTTTTTTCTCAAATGTGCTTTCATGTTTGTACTCTCATTGCCTTGTTCCAGATATAGTTACTGCTGGAAGACAAGAACTCTATGCAAGTTACTACCATCACATGCTAGAATTCAGTCATTCAATGCAGGGAAAATCAGTTTCCATGTGCATTTCCATCATTGCAGTCTTAGCAAAAGTCTGGCAAGAAGCAAAGTAGAAGTCCCATCTGTCCAGCCTCTATTAAGGAATGTACCTGAAATGTTGGTGAATCTTCTGCCTCTATTGCATCAATTCAGTGCAAAAGCACCCCCACTGGGAATGTTTATCATGCCCCTTTTGTCCTGTTGTCTCTTAGGCAATGATATCAGGCCTCACTTGGTAGCTGGACAAGCTAGTTTCCAAGATGAATGAAATGGAGCCCCCCATAATGTAGTTCTACTGAAGAACCCAAAGATGCTGAACATCAAAGATAAGGGGTGGGTATCACCTGAAAACTTCTCACCAACAGACCAGGAAAAAAGCACCTATGCAATGGGTTCTCCATTCAATGTGGGAATTAGCTGAATTCTGGAACTTGAAATTGTTAATAATGCACAGCCCTAACTATTAATATGACTATGTCATGGCCTAGACATGGGATTCTCAAAACTTAAAATGTGTTAGGATTATATAGGTATCTTTTTACACTGTAGATTCTGAACTTCAAGTATTCAGGGGAATCTCTCATTTTAGAATTTGACCATAATGAAAGTGAGGTCCCAAAGTTTGGGAACAACACTTTGAGTAGAAACAACAACTTTGAGAGCAATTGAATTTGCCTCTTTCTCTGCATGAGAGACAAAGGCACAAAATGTTAAAACTCTTCCAGGTAAGATTTTTCTGTAAACCAACATTACTCTAATATAATAAAATAAAACATTAAATATATTTTTGAATCTCCTACGTAAATCTAATAAATAGTGTATTGTCATTCTTTGCACTCAATGACTTTACCTCAGGGATTATAAGAGGTTTGTATAAAGCACGTGTGGTAGTTTTTCCTATGGGTGTATAAGCATGACAGCACCACCTTTTTTTTTTTTTTGAGGTTCCTGGGGGGCAGGGATTGATTGAACCTGGGACCTCATATAGGGGAAGCCATTACTCAACCACTGAGCCCCATCAGCTTCCCTGAACTGGTTTTTATCATTTATTTTGATTGTTGTTTGTCTTTCAGTTTATTCATGAGGCACTGAGAGGCTCAACTGCTAAAGCCACATCTGCTACCAGCATCTCTTTTTAATTCTACAAAATCTACTCTAGTCATTACATTCATCCATTGACTAGAAGTACATTATATTCTGAGGGATTGATAAAAAATATTTTTCAGAATAACCCAGCCAAATAATCTTCTCTGTACCAGATCACATTCCTTGCTTTTCAAAATTTCTCAATAAAAAAACTTTCCAACCATATACTCAACCCTTTGAAATGCTCATTTGCTTTAAACCTGCTGCCCTCATTCCATTCATTGAATTGATTATGAAAACAGAGCTTTTTAATATACCAAATTTCAGAGCAGCTTTGTCCAATAGGGATATAAAGTGAGTTCCTCACATAATTTTTAATTTTATAAATCATATATTAGAACAAAGAAAGTGAGTAAAGTGATATAAAATATACCTATAAATATTTTAATAACCCATTTTATCCAACATAATATCATATTCACATGTGTCACTAGCCACATTTGAGTGCTCAGAGAACACTTATAACTAGTGGCCACCATATTGAACAACACAGAAAAAGATCCTTTGTATCCTAGAAATTTCTAATGGACAGTGTTTTTCAGAGTATCCTTGGCTAGAGTTAGATTCATGGAAATAATGAAATAATCCATTTCTTTAGCCTTGGTATTAGAAATCATTTCTAAGGCTACTATACCTAAAGAACTGTATTGCACCCTGACAGAATATCTTCTAATTAACAAGAACACATTTTATTGGCTTCCAGTGGTTCTTAATTTGGAACAATTTCACCCTACAGGGCACACGTGGCTTTGTTCCCACACATTATTTAGTTGTCACAACAGGCAAGGGTGTGATATTGGCATCTATGGGTATAATGCTGCTAAAAATCCTATAATGCAGAGGTCAGCCCTCACAACAAAGAACCATCTACCCCAGAAACATAAATATCAGTATAGCCAAGGTTGAGTAACCCTGACTTAGATCATGCTTGTCAGAAGTGTTTGTAAGACTGGGGATGTCTCCCTGTCACTTTAGCCAAATACTAAGGGGTCAATGTACACCCTCAAAGCATGTTGTCACAGACTCCCCAGCTGAAAAAGGAATACAGATCTTCTACATACATCAAGAAATGTCATGAAACCTTCTGAGAACTCTTCCATAAAAACTCATGCTGTTTATGCAATCATTTCTTCCAAAATATGTTTCTCCATGACTGCAAATATGTATTTTCAGAAGTGTCTTTTAAAAAGAACTAAAAACTGTCCTGGGACCATCTCAAGCTGGAAAATCATCTTTCTTTTTTAAAAATTTTGTGCAGAAAGTGTAACAGAAATAGAGGACAACCTACATTCCAATAAAACATATCCTGTGTAATACATCCAAGCTCTACCACGTATCCACACAAGAATTATGATTCATCAGCTTACTTGAAGCATACTTCATCCCTTATTAATCCTATTAGAGTTTAGTATGCATTTTCATTCCTTTGGAGGCCTGATAAAGGTCTGAATCCCATGCATGTGTTTTCAGGTGAATAGAATTATGTACCTCAAATCAAATTAACCACTGATTCCTTTTATTGATATTTTATGAATTTCATATTTCTTAAATTTGCTTGTCTCAAGTTTAGAGACATTTGAAAATACAGAAGTATAATTTACATAATGACAATGGTGAATTTTACATCTCAGATAGAAAATCCTGAATAATTTGTGTTTAATCTTACAATTTCCCATTCTCAATGTAGAATCACAACTCAGATATTGCTCCTTTGCTTCTTTTTTAAAATATTACGTGCAATCAATTTTATGCTTTTCAGTCATGATATATTATTGTTTTATCAATAATCAGGACTCTGTAGGGAGGCTAAAAAATCAGGAGAAGACATGGAAGATCCCAGATTGACTTGAAATTATTAGGCTAAAATGAAATTTTTTGTTATCTCTTTTTGCTGGATATTCATTGTATTTCATTTTCAGAACCAAGCCACAGTCTCAGTTCTCAAAAGTGTTGTCTCATTACCACAAACAGAAAACACAAAGCTAAGAAAAAAATAGTACCTAGCTCTTTCAGAAGTGTTTACACATTGTCCTAGGAGAACAAGATGGAAAAATGATTTGCATTGGGATATCAGGAAAGGGTCCCGTAGGTATAAACAATTGAATAGGACCTTGATCTTAGTGGAAGTTCTGCAGGTCAGTCCATCAGGTTTAAAGATTTCTAGTCAGAGAAAGAAGGCTTGAACATATACCGATGAATTTAAACTGCTGTAGTTATAAATAATCTTGTGAGCATCATGTAGTCACGATGTCCTTAGGTATCAAGAAACAAAAGTTTCCAGAACTGAGCAGTGACCTGATCTGATCTGTCTTGGACCTCTCTCACAGGCATTTCTGAATATTGTATTCCCATCCTGGGAAGACCTGCTGCATCATCTAATAGACCAGCAAGAATCCCTCAAGTACATAGGCAGTGCCTAGTGAAAAAGGACAGACGTTATGCCAAGCACTTGATATTGATAATTGTACTTATGAACCTTTTCTTGTGAAACTGAAACTTAGAATAATATTATATATTGTCAAAGAGTTACCTCTTGAAAGTCTCTTTGTTGCACAAATATGGCCTTTCTTTAAGCCAAAATCAGCATATAACATACTACCTTCCCCCCAGCATGGGATATGACTCCTGGGGATAAGTATCCCTGGAACCAAGGGATTATTATTAAGCACCAACTGCTGATGCATTTGGAAAAAGATCTTGACCAAAAGAGGTAAATATTAAATACAAATGAGTATTTATGTCCAAGAGATTTCAAAGTGGGTCGGAGGTTATTCCAGAAGTAACGCTTATGCATGTCTCAGAAGGATCTCATTGACTGGTACAGTGATCAGTGTCTCAAGCAAGAGGGCTCCTGAAGGCTGTAGAAACATCTAGACACTATAAATAAACAGAACAGACAAGATCAGGAATTTGGTACCTTGTCATTGGGCCTTACCTTGGAATATATGCTCCCCAATGTAACAGAGTTCAACTCATTTGTAGTCTTCATATACATGGCCCTTCTGCATCTTTTATTTTAATTATAACTAACACTATACTTGTTAAATATATGTCCCAGAAACCTAAGCTTTTGGTCTGTTCATATGCCAATTGAGCCTTGAACCTCAGCAAAATTGCCATACCTACATTCCTGTTCATTGGACTCACCCAGGACAACTAACATAAAGACACTTATCGCCAAAATCAGTGAGTATCTAGAACAGCAAACAAGACAGTTCCATCCATATGCCCCATGGTATTTAAAATCACTCTCAATTAGAAACAGAGGATACACTATCATTCACAAACCCTCAAGATAGAGGAATTAAACATAAGGGGGGAATGCAACTATGGACTAAAGTAAAATTATTATTCTAGAAATTGAAGAACTTGTAACAATGGATAAAGGCAGTGGCCATGAGAGTTTCTGAGGGGAGGGAGAGGGAAGTGCATTATGGGGGATTTTAGGGGCATTGGAATTGTCTTTCATGACATAGCAATGACAGATACAGGCCGTATCTGTCAAAACCTATAAAATTGTGTGTTGCAAAGTATAAAGTATAATGTAAACTATAGACCATGGTTAGTAACAATGCTTCAATATGTGTTTATTAATTTTAACAAAGGTACCACACTAATGAAAGGTACTGTTAATGGGGAAAAGTGAGGGAGGGTGAGGTGTTGGGGTATGGAAATCACCCTATATTTTTGATGTACCATATATGTAATCTAAAGTTTCTTTCAAGATAAAATTTTTAAAAAGTAGAATGGAGGTGAGAAGCATGGATCAGAACAAGGAAATGGAAAGCATCTTTGTAAACATTGAAATGTCGACACCCAGGCATTTGTTGTGAGATGACTTGAAGGATATTTTATTCTTTAAATAATCTAATAGTATTAACTTGTCTAAAATGATCACTCACAAACTAAGACCCATTCAAGCTTATTACATTTGTAGAATAAATAAGTCAAAAATTATTTTAACAACCAATAAAATCCTGAAATTTCACTGGGGATTTGGTAAGATGGATGAATGGATGGGTGGTTGAATGGATGGATGGATGAATGGATGGATGGATGAATGGATGGATGGATGGCTAGATACTTAAATATGTGCAATTTATGAGCTGTCTAAATTCCTTAATTAAAGAAGAAATATTTTATATCCTAAATGAAAAAAGAGTGAATATTAACGACACCAAAATTTTACATTTTAAAGAATGTATTACAGTTAATGCATATGAGAGTTTTAAAACACCATTGGATTTATTAATGCTTAAGCTTGAATGACACACAGATATATATATATATAAATTAATATTCACAAAATAAAATATCCAGATTTAATTTTGTATTCAAAATATATTTCCTACCACAGATCAAAGCAACATTAATAAATAATTGTTACAAGCAATACTTTGTAAGATTTGCAAAAAATCAAAAAAGAAATATCTGAAATATCATCCATTTTTACTTGATATCGAATGTATAAAATATATAAGATTTTGGATGATCATTTTAAATTAAAATTATTAAAATAAAATGTACAATGTTAAAATTTGCTGGATCTGCATATCTAGGGGTGGTGAGATAGGTTATATTTCTCTGTATGGGTTTTGTATTATTTTTGTAGCTGTACTGTAACTATGAAATTATTTCAAATAAAAAAGTTTTTTTTAAAAAAAGAATAGTAAAATGAACATAGTAAAAGACTACAAAAGGGCAATTTGAGTTATTGTGATTCTTTCATGATGATGTTTTCTATATTTACATAATTCAATAATTAGATGAATTAACAACAAATATCCAAAAGGTGGGCACAACTGCACCATCCATCTGTCCTCTTTGCCCACTCTCCCAACCTTGTCATTACTGTGGAAGCTGGTTTGGTGAGCTTGGGTCAAGGATGACCCCATCAAAATGACTTTACC
>JAQZBX010088290.1:0-12761 GCA_029593785.1 Cabassous unicinctus | reverse complement strand
AACGGCCATCCCAGGGAATGGAGAGGGCCTGCGGCTGCAGGCAGGATAATCCCATCCACCATATCCATGGGATATAAACCCTCTCTCACTTGGAGGTGGAGTGGACATCACCATCCCAGTCCCCTCAGGATTGGGGGAGGAGCTATGGACTAGAGTGGACATGGTGGTGTTCTGTTGTAGACATATTGTGATTCAAGCAATGGAAGAAATTGTTACAGTGAGGTGGAGCCGGTGGCCACTGGACATTTTCGGGGCAGGGAGGAGAGGGGCAGTTGAAATACAGGGGCTTTTTCGGGACTGGGGGGTTGTCCTGAGTGGCATTGCAGCGACGGATGTAGGCCATTTTGCATCAGCATATACCATGCAGAACTGTGTGGGAGAGAGTGTGGTCTATGATGTGAGCTGTGGTCTATGCTTGGTGGCAAGGCCCCAGGATGTGTATATACATTATGGGTGATGTGCCACACTGATGAAGGATATTGGTGTGGGATGTTGTGGGAGGTGTGGGAGGTGGGGAACATGGGAATCCCTGTAATTTCTGAGTAATATTTAGGTAATCTAAGCACCTTTAAAAATATATATATATATATGTGTGTGTGTGTATATATATATAATAACATTTATGTAAGCAAATGCACATATATGCATATGTATTTATATATCATTTTACAAATATTTATGTACTGTGAAAAATTTGATTTTTACCCACAAAAAAAAAAAAGAGAGAGAGACAATTGGGGGAGTGGATGTGGCTCAAGCAGTTGAGCACCCGCCCTACACATGGGAGGCCCCAGATTTGGTTCCCGTTGCCTCCTAAAGAAGACAAAAACAGACAACGCCAGACAGTGAGCAAAGACAGCAAGCAAAGACAACAAAAAACAAGCAAACAGATGAGGGAGCCAACTCAGGAGAGCCAATGTAGCTCAATGTTTGAGCGCTGGCATCCCACATACAAGGTCCTAGGTTCAATCTCCAGTCCAAGTACCTCAAAAAATAAAAATAAATAAAAATAAATAAATAAACTGTTTCAAAAAATAAAAGACAGACAATTGACTCCAAATTCTGGACATACACATAATCAACCAATCTTCAGAGGAGAACCTCTACCTAGAGCCACTCACGCCAAATGCTTCAGCATCTCTACCTTCATTCCTTTCATATTTCACTCAACAATATTTGGTGCCTATTAAGTGTCAGACTCTGTAAAAGTCACAGTCCCTACCCTCATGTAGAGTATGGTCTACCAAGGGTCACAGTGGCAGATAATTCTGTGACAGTGGCATTTCATTTTGCAATTTTTTTTTTTTTGCAAACATTTATCTTAGAACTAACCTACTTGCAGTAGGCAAGAATGTTCTATACAAAACTATGACTTCTATACCTGTTTCAGATACATTTGGTAGAGAAACCACCATACAGAGGATGAAATGACTCATATAAATGCTTAAGGAATAGAATGTAGCAATTTTGGACCAAGTTCCACGACTGCTCTGAACTACTACTATATCCCATAACCGACTTTCAGGTCAGATGAAATTAGCAAGTCTAGAAGATCCCCTCTTAAAGCCGTTTCTGTAAATATTTCATGTTTTTAAATCCCAGTGAATTGAGGTTTAATTACAGGATGATTTTAAAACTTCAGATTTACAACAGAAATGAACTATTACAACTGCCTAGTGATGTTCTCTTCCCCAACCAAGCAATGCTCAAAAGATGCATGGTTTTGAATAATTCCTCTTATTGAAACTGCTGGTTTCATTCCAAGCATTAGCAATAAGAACTGAATCCAGAAGCAAATGGTGAGTTGCTAGAAAACAAACTACAAAACTCCTGGTTTCTCCAGAATAACAATGTATCAAAAGTTAAAAGACAAGTACAAGGTGGCAATCACAGTCCTCAGGAAAATGAATGATACATTTTGCAAAAGACAGTGATTAAATGCTACCCATCTCCATGGGAATCAGAATGAAAGAAGAAGGTTTCCAATTGCAATAGACATGACTTAAGTTAGATGCAAGAAATCGCCAGTTGCCAGGGGCACCAAACCCCTGATAACCACACTGAGGAGTGCTGGCCAACGTCTGCCTTGCAAGGCCATCTCCTTGAGAGGTTTCACCGCCTACTGCCACGATGCATGCCAGAAGCAGCAGACTGCTCTGAGAGATCTCCTAGGTCTATCCCAGTTCCAAGCTCTGAGAAAACCTGTTCCTAACCCAGTTCACCTTACCGTCCTCTAACCAATCTGTGGTTATGTAGCACTGACTTGGACCCCAATACTGCAGATAATACAAAATAAGAATAAGAATAAGATCACCCCTATCTTCATGAATTTATTAAGGCAGGATTGGGAAACAAATAATAAAATATAAGAGCTCAGTATAGAATTAAGTGCCAAATTAGTGGTTCCACTTTTAGGAGGAGGCAAAGGGAAAAGTACACAACTTACGAGTCAAGCCCTCTTTGTAACTTTTCCAGTTTAACCCCATAGCAGCCCCTTAAGACAAGTATTATTTTCCCCATTTCATGGCTTAGGAAATTACAGGGGGTATAACCAAGATCGTATATGTAGAAGTAGGAAAACCAACAATCCCAGCACATATGTCTAACTTCCACCTAACTTTCCACCTAACCACAATAATGTTGTCTTCTGGATCCTGTTAATAACATCCTCTCCATAATGGACAGGATGGTTGAACTGCATCAACCTTAATGTTTTTGCTCAATATGAGTATCTCTGAAAAAGTGAAAATCTTTTAGAACTATTTTAAATGAACCAATAAATATAAATCTTGCACTTCTATTTTCTTCTCTGTAAATTCTCTTTTTAATGAGCAATTAGTACTTGTATTTATTTATTTATTTATTCAGAAGATTTCTAGAGAATTAGTTGAATTTGGGGTGGGAAAACAGTATAGCTCTAGGCATAGAGATAAATGGATTTAGAGGCACTAAATCAGGGAACCCAATGGGTTCTTCCAGCTCAATGCTTTAGAATTATCAAGTATTCAACAGACAAATCAAGAACAGTAAAAGCCCAAACATAAAAAAAAATTAATTTAAATTTTTAAAAAGCCCAAACATGACCTCTTGCTCTTCTAAAAACTCACATTTGTGGGCTTTAAGTTCATAACACTATTTCTAATTAGGGCAATAGCTAAAATTGTGAGAGATTGTGAGGAATCAAATTGCTAACTTCCACATAATACTCAAGACTCATAGATTTATAAAAATATCAAAAAATTTAAGAAGGTCTCAATTATTTTTCTCTGAATCCACTTCTACATGGCCTTGGTGAGTTAAGGTTTCCTAATTTTCACTCACATGTCAAATATCATGAATTTTGTGCTATCAGCCCACTGACTACACCAGGGGTTCTTAATCTTTTTTGTTCCACAGACCCCTTTGCCAGTCAGGTGAAAACCACACACCCCTTACTAAGTCCACACTATACTGTGTATTATTAAATAAATATATTACACCCGCACCAACACATCCCCATTAGAATGTTTTTTTTTTTGAATTTCAATTCAAATTCACAGACCCCTTATTAAGAACACGTGAACTATACTATTTTTCCCATAATGCTTTTCTTTAAAGTAGCTCCCTTTTTAAACATAAATTTATTTTAAAAGTGAACTTTCCACTGCAATCACAAGTGACAAATTTAGTTTCATTTGCCAGAAATTAGAGGTCACTGTAAAAAATAAACACATTAATCGTTCTAAAAACAATACATAAAAGTTTTTTTTACACCACCTAAAGTCATCTTGCATGCCACCAGTTGCTTGCACACCACACCTTAGTAAACAGAGGTCTTAGTCTATGCATCTCCTTTTTCCCCAGAAAAATTCACAGCAAACAAGAGGATACAGATGGATAGGGAAGAGTGTCTTCCCTAATCTCAAGTGTGATCAGCATAAAGGATCACTTTTCCCAAGAGTGAAAGCCTAGGCATGCCTTTCAGATGCTTACCAAGGTGAAAAAGAAAACAGAACTTTGATAGCCCAGAGGAATTGTTCCCCTTTTCTTTTCCTTCTGATACCGGAACTATCATAGGCTGGTATCTGAGAGGCTTTATAAGAGGCTTGCTGAAGCCACAGGGGAAAGAGGCAACCCCGAAAGCAGAATTCAGGTCCTCTCTGACTCCTTACTGCGACTGCTGCACTGTTCTACAGGAAACAGCCAAAAAACTCAGACCAGTCACTCCCCAGAGAGGCCTTGATGAACAATAGCTTTTCCTTTTCTAAAGTTCAATATAGCTGGAGCGTATCTACTTCTAACTCCATCTCATCTGTAGCTGGGTAACTGGGTTTCCTAAACAAAATTAACGGAAGTGTCAAGGTGAAATTGAAAGTGAAACTGGCAGCAAAGGGCAAATCTAGAAGGCCCTTAATGGATTTGAAAGCCGAATGGCAATTTCCAGCTAGTTCCCTTGCCTCGGGCAGGATTAAACCAAGGCAATCACATTTTAGTCTGCTTTTTCAATAATTTTATCAATATCTCAGGCCTCACATGGTTTATGTGTAGAGACAATCTCAGACTTAATTAGACTACGTGGTCCCCTCTGTGTGATGTTTAGAAGGTCTGCAGAGCACTCCCCCACCTCGTAGACATTTCCCTGCATGGTCCGTCCATGTTCCTGAATCTTTTAGCCCTTTCTTTGGGAAAAATCTATGAAGGTCACTATTTAAGAGCAAATGTTGATCCAAAGGGCATCCTATTAAGTCAGGTTCAGCTCTCAGCAGCAACCACAGTTTAAATGTTGGGATTAGACATTTAGTCACTTACAGCCAGGGCTTCAGGCAATAGGTTCATACAGGTAAACTTGGGCAAGAGTAAAACGAATGAGGAGCATATCAAAATCACTTGGAGGATTTTTCAAAATATACATGCCCGGAGACCTAACCCCCAGATATTCTGACTCCAAAGATCTAGGTACAGTTTTTATAGTTTCCTAGCTGCTAAAACAAATAAGTGGCTTAGCAACAGGAATTCATTAGCTCACAGTTTCAGAGGCTAGAGGGCTAGCTTCCTCCCAGGGTCTGTGCATTCTGACTGGCCAATAAACTTTGGGGTTCCTTGGCTTTTCTGTCACACAGCCATACACATAGTGCCATCGTCTCCTTTCTCTTCCAGGTTCCCTTGACTTCCGGTTTCTGGCTGCTCTGATGGCTTCTCTATCTTTCACCCTGCTTATAAAGGACTCCAGTGATCGGATTCAAGCCCAACCTGATTCAGTAACATCTTTGAGATCTTATTTGCAATGCGTCCACACCCACCAGAATGTGGATCAAGACCATGTCCAAACTGAGGTACACAATTCAATTCACCACAATAGTCAAGAGGTGCCACAAGTGACTCAGAGACTCACAGATTCCTTGCTAAAATGTGGCAAAGGGGACTTAAAATAGAAAATTTCTGAGAAATCCTCCATACATTATATAAACTTGTCTATATATTTGAGGCAATAGGGTAACAGAGCTCAATTTTCAATTAGTATCCATTTGTGAATGAATAGGATCTGAGAAAATATTAGCCTACGGTGTTACTCTGCATCAGTGCATCCCATCCCTGCAGAAAGCCTGTAGCCCTGGAAACCCCAGCCAGCAGCTGGGAATCATGGGAACGTTCCGGCTTCAGGGATGCATTCATCCCACTTATGAAAGCTAATCTGCTCTCCAAGTCTGCTGAGCCACTCCTGCTTTTCCTTTATTCTTCCAGATATGGGAGCTCAAGGAAGACAATCTGGGAAACTCAGGTTTCAGCAAGCTATGCATATTATAAGAGGAGAGAATTCTCTCTCCCTCCCTTTCTCTCTTGCAAAATACTCCCTACTTAAATTGCAAACCTTGGAGCCAACACGTCTGGCTCTAGCTGCCTCATCATTCATAACCTTGTTATGCAAATAAAACAAAGATAAATTAGAATTCTAAGTGAACCCTAATCAAAGAATCCCCCCCAAAAAGAGTTCTAAAATGATACTAAATTCCAGTACATCCTGATTTGTGTTTGTTATCAGTTTTTAAGTAATTCAGCTTCATAGATGACTGAATGTTCTGCTTGATACTTATAATTTCCACGCACTTGGTGCTATGCATTCTTTGTTCAAACCCCAGATGATGGGAGCGGTTTGAACCTTGGCCCTTAAAGGACAAAAGCAGAATCAACCATAGCAGGAAAAGTGGAGATTTAAATGGACACATGGAGCTTTGAACAACTGAGAAAATACCTTTCTGAAACCTTATTTATATTATTGCTGAATGCCTGAACAGTATCAACTTGGCTATTTCAAAAGAGTGTGCCGCCACCTCCTCATATAAAATCGTGCTGTTCAATCCTCTTAATCTTACCCAAAGCTGCCACGAAATGTAAATATTTATGACTCACAAGCTGCACTTCCCTCGCCCTGTTCAATATTATTCTCCTACAGAACACTGGGTTTCTTTAAGGTAGTTGCAGAGCCTCATCTCTAAGGGAAAATAGGAATTTTAAAGACTCTTACTCTTACTTGCTCTATGATGGCAGATGATTGTTCTGAATTTCCCTCAGGGAAAGACCTTGTTGAAATAAAAAGTCTATGAGACTATACAACCATTTTTCCAGGAGCTCCACTAACCAGACAGGCAAATGGAACTTGGGGGAGACACAAAATAAACAGTCATCTGGTACAATTTGAGTGGTATGAGAGGATAACATGCGCAAAATCATTTCTCCTGCTGGTCCTTCTGTACTTGGACCAAAGCCCAGCCTCCAAAGAGTCTTTTCTCAATTCCTTTTCTTATCAGAGATGATGTCTAACAGAAAAATCTGGGGGGAAAAGTCAGAAGACCTGGGTTCAAGTTCCAGTTATACCAATCCCTTGCAGTGTTATTTTGGACAACAGGCAATGTCTCTGACCTCATCTCTAAAACAGAGAATAAAACTTGCTCTGCTTACTTGTCAGTGTTCTCAGGGGTTTCAATGGGATAAATGAGTGTAAAAAAGAACTTTGAAAACATTTAAAGGAATAGCAAATATTATCCAAGAAGTAAAAGGCTAATAAAATGACCCAGTAAAAATGATCTTTTAAAGTTTGACAGTCTGGAAATTATCATTGCCCCACCCTATGGGTCCCATGGGTTTACACATCATGCTAACCCATGTTGTTCATTTTGTGAAATTCATGAGGTTATATTCTTTTTCCTTCTGCTGCCTTCATCTTGAAATATAATATATACACAAAGGGAGAATAGGATTTGCCGGAACCTCCCCTCCTACATTTCTCCTCCTTCCATGCATCTTTAAAAACGGTTTCCTGTAAGATTGTAGAAACATGGAACATTAGAAATGTATAGACCAAAAATCTTCTTTCTGTAGCACTGTGACTATTTAGTTTTGAAGGCAGAAAGAGTGTGACAATAAAGGTGCATGGGGGGGGGGGGCTCAGCCTCCTTGACAGATGATAGTTTAGCACCTATTTGTGAAGGGAACCCATGCCCAATATCCTTCTAGAAAACTGAGCCAGCCGGTTTTTATGTTATCAAACCTAAATGTAAATGGGAAAATATGCAAGCTGTAGGCAAATCTGTGTCATTAAAGAGTATTAAGTAATATTTTTACATCATTTTAAGGTACTCAGGATTTTCATGTAACAGAAGACATTAACAAAGAAAGACAATGCATGTTTAGACCAATAGAATTTAAAAAAGGAATAGTTTAATTACTCTCAGAATCCAAAACTGAATATGAGATATTTCAGGCTGTGGCTGATGGTAAAGAGGGGGATCAGAATGCTTGACCTGGGCTCTAGAATCACCTATTTATCTTATGTGACTTGTGCCATGACAAGTTACCTAACTTTCCTAAGATTCAATTTCATGTCAGGCTTATTTCAGAAATTTGTTGACAATTAAAGAAAAAAAAATGCAGGATCCTGAATTTCTGTTGCCAGCCATGACAGAGTAGTTTGCATCAGACTACCTCACCCACATGGATGAAATGCCAAACACAACATTTTGAAGGCAATCAAGGAGGTCAGGACTTGAGGGGCCAAGTTCCCAGAGAGAGGGAAAACATATTTAGTTTAGCTCCATACATGTCTCTACTTTTTAAGCAGAGATTTTGCCAGTTCTTTGGATAAGGAGAATAGAGGCTGAGTGGAAAGACTGACCAACACATTACAACCATTTCAATCGACTGGGAAGACAGAGGTTGGAGTTTAGGGCTTCCAAGTCACCTAGAACTTAAAGGATCAAGATCCAAAAAAAGTGAGCCTACAACATGTACAATCTATCCTTAAGGCATTTTTAAATTCCTAAACTGTATTGAACAGGTTAAGAAGCCAAGAAATCAAATGGAAAGCAATAGCTGGGAGGCAAAAAAGCTGAGCAGAAGCTTCAGCTGTCTCATGGTGTTAGGAGACATAGATAGTTTAGGAAAACACTCCGAGATTTCAATTGAGACCCCACAAGAACTATGCCCTGGGAAAAATTAATATAATCTAGGAATAAAGGTAGACCAAAAATAGATCATTCCTAACAAAGCCTGACACTCAGAATCAGATAATCAGAAGATTATCTGCTTATACTTTACTTACCTACCAGAAAAAAAAAAAACATTAAATTCTTTCTGGAAATACCTATCATCATCCAACACTTCTACAATATTTTATCTCCAAAGTTTATCATTCAGTACAAAATTACCAGATATGTCACAAAATAGGCCCAATGATTAAAATCCAAGAGGAAATAATAAAAGCCAAGCCACTAAAGATGGAATATTGTGATTATCAGATAGGGACTTTAAAATAGCTGTAACCAATATAATCAAGAAAATAAGCAAAATATAAGGAATTTCATAAGAGAGCTGGAATTTCATTTTTGAAATCAAATGGAAATACTAGAACTGAAAAATATAATGGCTGAAATTAAGAATTCATTAGTAGTGTAATATAAGACTAGTCAAGGCAAAAGAGGGTTAGTAAACTAAAAATTGGGTATTAGAAAATATCTAGATTAAAGCACAGAGAGAAAATGCAGAAAATACATTTTTAAAAAAGCCATTTTGAACATACAAGAATCTCAGGGGAGAATAAAGGAGAAAAAATATGGAACAAAAGCAATATTTAATGAGATAATGGCTCAAATTTTCCAAAACGGAACATATACAGTAATTCACAGATTGAAGCAGCTCAGAAATTCCAAGCAGTATATATACACAGAAAACCATACCTAAGTACATCTTAATCAAACTGCTACCAACCGAAGAAAAAAGGAAAATCTTTAAAGCATCCAGGGGGGTGAAAAAAGCCATGTTACTTTCTAGGAGCAACAATTAGGATGACTTTTCAAAAACAACAACCAGAACACAAAAAAGCACAAATAAATTTAAAGAACTGCAAGAAAACCAAACACCTTCCCCCCCAAAATGGCCAACCTAGAATTCTATAGCCAGAGAAAATATCCACCAAAAATGAAGCCAAAGGGAGGTGTAGCTCAGTGGTTGAGTGCCTGCTTCCCATGTATGAGGTCCCAGGTTCGATCCCTGGTACCTCCTAAAAGAAGAAGAAGAAATGCTGACAAACTATTTAATGAATGCCAAAGCTCTATAGAAAAATACAAGGAAAGGGGAGCAACCAAACGCTGAGTTTTTAAATCTTTTTTGTGGATCACCATTGTAAGTACAATATCTTCCAAGCAGCCTTACTCTCCTTGGTAATTGCAGTTTGGAAACTTGATATGGACCATCCATCTCACAAAGAGGTACATTAAGAAAAAACAGTTATTTAAGAAAGAACATGTGAATGAGGTATCACAAATCCTACATTATTGCCATGGAATTGGTTCACACATAGATAGTTCAACAAGGAAGAGTCACTTTTAAGTATTTCAACCGATATTAAAGTTAATTTTCCCCACCTCCCACTTCCATGCATATACATTACTCCCTAAATATAACTTATAATTAGATCTAAGAACTAAGCAATACACAAGCAGAAAAATGCAAATTTCAGGGAGCAGATGTGGCTCAAGCGATTGAGCGCCTGCCTGCTTCCCACATGGGGGGCCCCCTGGTTTGGTTCCCGGTACCCCCTAAAAACAAACGGGAAAAAAAAAAAAAGCAAACAAAAAAACCAACTCAGGGGAGCCGATGTGGCTCAGTGGTTGAGTGAGGTCCTGGTTTCAATCCCCAGCCCTGGTACCTCAAAAAATATATATAGACAGATAGATAGATAGATAGATAGATAGATAGATAGATAGATAGATAGATAGATAGATAGATAGATAGATAAGATATATACACACACACACACACACATACACACACACACACATTTCAGGCTACTGCTAAAAACCCTGTAGGGACAATGAATGTTTTTAGATTATAACCATTATCTGTTACTTGACTCCCTCACTTGGATCTTTCTATTAAAGCTTATCATGCACATGGTCCTAGTAAATGCCTTTAGCTATGTGAAGCATGTAATTTGGTTCATACTCATCTAATAACTTTATGAACTTTTTAATAATACTGCAGTAAGTTTCTGAATGGTATCCATTTTATTTTTAATTTTCAGTTTTCTGAGGAAGTTGTTATAATATGAATATTTGATTAACAATCACTAAGTGTTTGTAAGCAGTAAATTGGGGAGTTCCTTTATCTGAGCTATACCACTTCATACTAACAACATTCCTATCAAGTCAGTATTATGACCTCTATTTTAAGAGACAGGAACTGAAGTTAAGGGGATAAACTTTTCAGCCTTACACAGTTAAAAAGTGACAAGGTCAACAAAATAGCACAAAATATTTAACATTAAGTTGATCAATTAGAAATATTTAAGGGAAAAAAATCACATTTGATATTTTAGCTAGTTGATATGATTCTTCATGTATAGAATATTTTTAATGCAAAGAACCAAGACACAGCATTAATTCTTCTAGAGCTGTGCTCCCCAGAACTTCTGTGATGATGGAAATGTGCTATGTGCTGTCCACTTGCCACATGTGGCTTATTAATCACTTGAAACATGGCTAGTGTGACTGAGGAAATGAATTTTTACTTGAATTTCGTTTTACTTTAATAGTCACATATAGCTAATGGCTACCATATTGGACCATGCATTTCTAAAACATTTGGATACCAGTCAGCTACTACAGTATTATTCGAGTACATAAAGTTATCAGGTGTATATGGACCAAATTACAGGTTTTGAAATACATATACCCAGAAGCAATTATTAGGACCATGTGTATGATAAGTTTTAACAGAAAGATCCAAAGACCTTGAACTTTTAAAAACAATAGATCAAATATTTTCAATATTTAAGATCGTGTAAATTCTTTGAATTCTTTGAATTGACCCAATCCTTTGAAATCAAATAATGTCTCAGAGTTCAAATCAGCTATATCATGAAAGATATTTCCATAAAAAAGAAACTATCGACAAATGATCTCCCATAATAAAGTACTAAAAAGAAACAAAGTAAAACCATCAATGTGGAAAAAAAATAGTTCACTGAAAATATATATTCCCGGATCACTGTGACAGAGACTGTAGCAAGGGAACTATTCCTGAATAATATAGAGAGACAACCTCTGCAATGACCTACAGAAAAAGAAAATATCTATAAATATGCTTAAGTACAAACTTGTGGATATTTTCATGCTGCCTCTATCCCTGTTGATTTTTCCCCATCTAGTGAAATACAGTAGGGTTGGGAGATCTGTGTTCTAGGTTCAACTTTGACTAAATCTGTGGTCCAACCAAGTCATATAACTAAATTATAGGTTAATTTACCTACAAAATGAGAGTGACTGGCCAAACAATGTCTAAAGTTTCCAGTTATGACGCTACAGGTCACTAACAAATGCCCACCCCACCCCCACCCCACCCGTCCTTTAAAGACGTGCCTAAATCATGTTCTATAAACTAAACTGTTGTATTGTACAATACATACGCATAAATTGGTCCTAAGCTGGTATATAAAAGTTTAGTTACATCCATTCTTGTGTGAAACTTGAAAACCTCTTAAAACATGTTTTGAGAACAGGCCTTTGAGAACAGGCCTATGGAAAGCCGAACGTCGGGGTTCTTTTCAAATCCCTGCCTGAGGTGAGGTGGGGGTGAGGTGGGGCAGGGGCAGTGTACTCCACATATGTGATAAGTTTACAGTTCACCCTATAAAAAGTGAGATGATGTGGTTGCTACAGTCACTTGTTTCAGGGTCATGGCACTTTTATCTGATAAGAATGCTGAGCTTAAACAGTAAACTTACAGTGATTTACACACTTCCTTTCATTCCAAAAATCATTAAGTTGTTAGGCATATTGTAAACATTCGTTGAATAGTAACTCTTCCCGTACATGTTAAGATCAGGGGAGACGGAACTTCCTCCTCTCTGCCTCTGTGCAACGTAAGAATTAAACCATTTACGACCATTTAGAGGCAACGTGAAGCAATTCCTGTCCTTTATGTTGTTAACCACTCTTTTGACAGGCTCATACATTGACATCTCTCATATATACAATGGAACAGTGAATTTGAGGCAACAGTTCCCTTATGAATCTTCAAATCCCAGGCTTTGACCAAAAGTTCAGCAATAGTGACAATTAGCAAAATTCAAAGAAACCGCATCTGCATGGGTCCAAGCACACGTGTCTGGAAGAGATTTCCAAGGACCTTGAGTGTGAAGCAGTCTCAGAAAATTTACAACAGACCTGTCCTCAAGTTGCTTTGCTTTGGAACAGAATACGCTTGGAAATAATTACAATGACAAAGTC
>JAQZBX010088289.1:0-12757 GCA_029593785.1 Cabassous unicinctus | reverse complement strand
TTTTTAAAAGCAATGAAGAAACAACTGACAGGTTTTCACGGCTGCTTGGCTACTGGGAGCAAAGGAGGAGGAAAAATCCAAACTGCGCTGAGATTTAGAGGATGGGCCTCAGGGACAACAGCTGAACCACAAAAGGGCAGCAGAGACCAGGACTGATGGGAGCAAGTGGATTCCTTCTGCCGTGCAAACATGAGTTTCAGGAATTATCAATACAGAGATCCAGGGTTCAAGCTTAGAAGAGAGAATCAATCAGAAAGAAATATTCAGGAGTGAATGCTGCAGAAATGTGAGCTGGAGTCATTGAAGGGGATGAGACTCCAGGGGTGCCGTGGGACTGGGGAGAGCCTGTGAGACCTGACATATAATCACAGCACCAGTGTATTCAGGCAGGTCCTCCAAAAAGGAGATATTCTATGAAAAGGATCTTTCCAGGCACCAAGCACCAAACCAGGGCAGGAAATGGCTGAAGCATGTGTGACCCAAATTTATCTCAACACTCCACATTGCAGGTTGCAATAAAAATATCTGCTCTGGGCGCCTGCCATTCTCAAATTACAGGTTCCACTTGGGTCACTGTGACACTGGAATTCTCTTTCCACTTCAGTATTCACTCATGGCATTTGGAAAGAGAGAAAATCACACCATAGTTGATTTATCACTCTGCCTGGGGCTCCAAGGATTTTCAGTGGAAACGAGACTCACAGTCTGGATGTGCCACCGACGTTTTTAATAAAACATTTTTGTCAGATTTTTTGTTTTAATGAATGCACTTACCAAGTCCTTATGTTATTTGAAAATGCTTAACTAGAAGCCAGTGTATTGAGTTAAAAACTATTAAATGCATCCCCAGTTAGCAGGTTGGAGGGCTGGGTTAAGGATTATAACACACATCTGCTGTTATCCATCATACCTTAATGCCAGTTAACTATCACTTCTGGCTGGAATTAATCAAGCCAGGCTCTCCCACCAGGTGAGCCCAGTTACCACCTGTTACTTTGGCTGGGTGAGAAGCCTAGTCATGATTTTTATCTAGCAGAAATATTTGACTTTGGCAGACTGTTAAAAGAAGTAATATTTCATAATAATGCAACACAGCAATATTTATGAAACTATTTGCACAGTGTTACTGAGAAGCTAGCTCTCCTCTCCCATTATAAATCACTCTCCAGCCAGGTCAGAAGAACAGGTTTGCCAACTATTTAGATCCTGGAAGATCTGTAGCAGAGATCATTATATTAAAGAAATATGAATTAACCAAATTTACTGGTGGGGGGAAATTCTCACATCATAAAAATTCCACACGGGAATGTGGAAAAGAACAGACAGATGGGAACCTTTGACTCAGATGGGAATGCAGAGGAAGGAGAACGAAAGCAAGCCATGCTCACCCACCCAGGGTGCCAAGCCTGGCCTCTCTCTGCTCAGGTCTCCCCAGCTGGAGCCCACCTGCTTGGCCACATCAATTAATCAGGAAAGCATGTTTTTAAGTTTTCCAAACAATTCCCACTGGTCCTGTCCTCTTGTAGTTGACATTCTGGAATCTGGGTGTGACAAGGATTGGAAATGACATACACCAAACTCTGCATGTCCTGCAGCCAGCCTCGATGACTCTGCCACTGTCACCTCAAGCTCCATCACTTGCAGCAGCTCAATGGTTGCATCCGTGACACCTGCCAGAAACTTTCAAATGTCTGCTCGTTTCCCCATCACGATTGCTTGTGCAGCCTGGACAAGGAAGGGATGACATTTGGGATGAAGGAGGAGTGGGCAGGGTCTTCCTCTTTTTGCTTCCTCCAACTGTCAGTTTGGGTTTTCTCCCAACATGTCAAAGTCTAGATCCCGTTGCCTTGTCATTTAGAAATACATGCGGTAGTAACCAGATTTTAAAACCATGTTGGGGAGAGAGAAGTTGGGCAAATCTCCTTAGAGAATGACACATCTCCATGAAATTAAACAAACAAAAGAGGCATCACAGGAGGCTATCTCTGACCTTTGGAAACGTGCTGCTTTGGGAGACGGATGGGTGCTCTCAAGTCATCTAACATGTGAATTCCTTTGCATTTCTTTTCTCTTTCCATCAAAGTGGAATTATTTGGTATAGAAGATATCCAAAAATGCAGAATTTTTCTTGGTAGGAGGTTATACTTGTCTATTGATTTTACTTTTTCCTCCTTTTAATGACACTTTCATTTTAACAAAGGATGGAAGGGCAGAAATATGGGTCTTCATTAAAGCTATAAGCTCTGTATGGATGTACATCTTCAATTTCTGTAATTCATTCTTCCTGTTAACATTATTTGGATGAATGTGTAAATGAGGAAGTGCTGCTTTTGGCCCATCTACATTATTCCTAGTGGCTTTAACAGATAGTGCCAGGGCTCCTTTGCCTGCCATTATCAAGAGCAAAAATAATGTTTATTTTATTTTATTTTGTCTGTCTGAGTTATAAAATTCCATACTGATTTCACACAGGTAAACTCAACTACTTCATCCCCTTCGGTTTCCAGTGGGCTTCTTCTCTTGGGCTCTTGCTGTTCTTATTCTCTGACGCTTCATTTTCATAGCATCCTAGATGCAATGTAGCGCACGTGTCTCTCAGAATTTGCAAAATGCCACACTAGCTTTTTTTTTTGGATGGTACCAGGCCGGGTAATGAGCCTGGGACCTGGTATATGGGAAGCTAGCGCTCAACCACTGAGCCACATTGGCTCCCCTGAGTTGGCTTTTTTGTTTGTTTGCTGCTTGTTGTTGTTGTTTTCTAGGAGGCACAGGGGACCGAACCCAGGACCTCCCATGTGGTAAACAGTCGCTCAACTGCTTGAGCCACATCTGCTCCCCCACACTAACATTTTTTGTGCTGTCTTTTTTAAGTCCAAAATAAATATTTCTATTTATTCAGGGACTTCCCTTCTCAGAGCATTCAACTGGGGCTGATTTCTCAGACTTTTTCGGGGTACTCACATCTTAGTTATTCTGAGCCCCAGTTTTTGCTGAGTTGTCCTGTGAGGTCTGTGCAGCCTGATACGGTAGAAGATGCCCTGACTCTGGAATCAGATGTGGTGTCTCACCCCAGTTCTGCCCCCACGTCTCTTCTAAACCTTGTGCATGACTTTTCCACTTTGTACCTCTGTCCTTGGGATTGGAATGGGAAGATAGACTCATGGTTTGCCTCACTCATGGGATTGTTTTGAGGTTCAAATGAGAGAATGGTATTAAATTACTTTGAAAAGAATAAAGATATTACTAGAAAAAGTGGACTTTGGATAATTAGTACAAATTTACCTTCTACACACTATGAATGGGGTTCGGTGATTTGACTTTTCCTCAACAACCACGTCTAAGAAGTAAATGGAAGCAGAAGTCACGTTTGTATGGCATGGCACTGCCTAACCTCTGAGAAGTGAAGGAGAAGTTGAGAGATACAGCTAGAGTAGGGGAATTTGTAAAATATGTTTTGTATATTTTTTAATTTCTAGGTTAGAACAGAGAGATATAAAAGCTTCCAAGCAAGTTGTATAAGATAGAACTCTTTGTACCCAGAAATAAAAAGATGAGAAGACGATCATAATGGGTGATAATGACTAGAGGAGACTCTTCAGTTTTCATCTTAAAAATAAAAATGAAATAGAAAAAAAGGCCCTCTGAGTAGTAGGACTAAGGGGCCTGTCAACAGCAAAGTTCTTCTCCAGCCAGTCTACTCATCTTGCTCATACCTCAGGGAGCTACAGCCTTGAGGACAGGGATTTTGTGGAGAGAAAAGAAAGCCACAGAGCAGACATTTCCCTCCACATCCAGGTGCCTAAAAACATCAAGCAACACCAGCCCTCACAGAGTGCAAGATTCCAGGGAGAGGGGAATCTTGCTAGGGACGATGTGAGCAGTTCTCAGGCTGAAGTCTTGGCCTTCAGCCCCTCAGACCCCAATGTCATAGACAAATGGACGTGGCCGCAAGGACTGGTCTGTGGATGGGCAGATCACCCCAGATGAGGTACACTCACCTACCTAAGCTGCAACCTGCAGCTGACAAGGTTAACCAGACTTGGAGCCTCATTGTGGGTGCAAGGAGATATGAGGGGACCATTGTATCCCTTGCTCACTATTACAACTTTGGGTCATAAAGTCTGGTCACTGGTCAGTAATGCCTCTACCTATTCCTTGGGGAGGAGTGTATCTGATATGGGAAATGAGAACTCTGGCCATAGCATGCACAGCACTGTACCTCTGGGCTCTTTTTCTTTGCTCCCTGCCTACCTGCCAAGCATTTGTTTTACATTTTGTTCTGGTTGCCAGGAGGAAGGTAAATTCATGGGTGCAGGGCAATCCTACTATGAAACTGGCAATAGTTTGTATAACCTTGACTGTGGGCCTACCCTGTCAATTCCATGTCTCTGAAGAACCCCAATGAATACACATCTATTCTGTGCTGGTGGGACCATTCCTAAAGTTCTGAGGCTAGCTTGCATATGACACTTTGAGTAGGACACAGAGAAACTGGAACAGGCCCCCAAGAAACAAAGCAGGATGGTGAGGGAAAGCGACCATGGCATCTGAGGAACTGGGATGTGTCTTCCAGAGAAAGGAGGCATGAAAAGAGGCATAGAGCCATCTTTAAAGCTCCAAGTGGAAGTCAGACAGATGAGGGAAGTCAGCTGATTCAGTGTGGCTGGAAGAGGACCAAATGGTGAATCCAGGGAAGAGTTGTATAGCAGTTAGATTTAAGTAAAATACAATGTCCCCCATGGAGTGAGTTAAGAGTTACCAGAGTACAGTGTAGGCAGAATTCACGCATTAGGTAAGAGTTAAATGGGTGAGGTATTCTATGGGTATCCAGGTCTGATACTCTATGATTCTAGGAATTGCTCCTATGACCCTTATCTGGCACAAACTTGAATTGTTATAACTATCTAATTCTGAATGTGGAGTCTCTTTCCTTTTAATCCTTATTAATTCACTCATGGGAGCTATCCCAGTGCCTTTCACTCTAGCATTTAATACATGTTTAATGAATAAATGAATAGTAGACACTCAAATATTTTTGCTGATAGTGACCGTTTGTTTAGTCCTATTTGACTAGTGGATTAATGAAAAAAAGATAAGTATTAGCAAAGATTTTTCTTTCCATAATACTGATGTTAACAACAATTCTTTATTTGGATAACATTATTCTTTAACAATCCTTTACAAAGAAGTTGAACACAATAGGCTGAACATCCTTGAGGTATCTCCTAGTTTGAAAAAAAAAAAAGTATATTTTACATTTTACGAAGGATGTTTACATCCATGGTCTCTTTATAAACCTCAAAACAACTCCATAAGGCTAATATTTTTTCCAAATGAAGAAAACAAGGCCCGGAGACAGGAAAGGACCTGTTCAAGGCCATAAAGCTAATGAAACCAAGGCCTACTAATTGCAAACTGTATGCTCTTTTCACCGAAGGTTCCACGCCTCTAATTCAAGCCCTATATGAAAAGAAGAAAGGGTGTGTGTTTCCGTCAGGTCAAGTGGTCAGATCCACCCATGCCTCCTTTTCCCTGTGTGTCTGTCTTCCTAGGGCCCTTCATTCCGTAAAGTTGACTGTTTACCAAGGATATGGCTCTGCTTTGCCTGGATGCTGAGCTGACAGTGACAGTGATGCAGTGTGAACATGAGCAGGACGTAACTTGTCTTTATGAATATATCTTCCTTGCAGGCTTGTGAAACTACTCCTTTGAGCTCTGAGTCTGTGGGGCAGGGAAACAGGGATAGGGCAGCTGTAGAGTTTGGGACAGTCACCCGAGGCTGATCCATGACAACCCACCTCACTTAAAAGAGGATCGCAGCTGGTGCGGTGGTTTAATACTAGGACTGCTGGCAGCTCTCATCTTGTGACCTGGATTGCAAGGTGAACTGTGAAGAGAGTCCCAAAATATCATCAGACAAGCTCTCAGGGTATTCTTGCTGCTGCTTAAGTGTTTTGGAGAAGGAGAGTCTCTTAAATATGTTCAGTAGTCTCTTCTCTTCAATCATCTTCTCCCACTGATGTTTTCTTTTTCTCCCTTCTTGAGGAAACAGCAACAGAAAGGAGCATGTGGTTTTAATCATCAGATGAAGATTCCTGATGTTATTTAATAAACGTGAGCATCTATGATGTACCTGGTGGTGGGCTAAGTTCTGGGAATACAGAACGAAAAAAATACTATTTCTGTGATCAGTGACCCACAGTTTAGTGTGAAACACAGCAACTAGGCATACAACTAAAACAAAAGGTTATTAGTGCTATCACTGAGGTCTTTTCAAGGTGCTAAAATTGGTATTCCTGAAGAATACCTGGAATATAAATGATAATCCAATACCTGATAACACGTATCAGATAAATACATGAAAAGAGACTAATATTTAATATCTCCTGAATATATTGTTTTGATAATTGTCTTAGTTTGAATTAAGATTCCTATCAGGAGCAAATAATTATCCTGTCTGGAGGAAAGTTTCCCCTCCTCAGGACACTTCTTATTGCTTAAATGATTTGGGTTGTGTAACTATTGTTCATTGTAGAAAAGAGCAATGCCTTTTGAATGCTTTATGTTTTCCTTGGAGTTTCTAGTTGCCTTTATCTTATTCCTGAAACCTATTTTTTATCACCTTCTTCAGTCCTTTTGCACAGATATCCTCCTGGTTAAATCTTCAGTTCTTCGAAGCCCCCTTCACAACTCTTCCACTACAGAACATGGTCACATGACCAACTGAGTGCAAAAAAATCAATTATTCATCAATTTATATATATATACTTAAGGAACTTTCTGTGCCAATATGGACTAGGTCCAACTGTGGAATAATTTGAGAATAATAAAAAACATATGCAACTTAACTGAGAATTTTATTTTTCTCTCACAAAGAGAAATTGGAGGTATGTATTTCAGAGCTAGTATGGTGGCTTTATGTTACCATCTGGGACATAGTCTCCCATCTTTCTTTCTCAACATCCTCTGCCCATGGCTTTCCATTTCAAGGAAGCCTTGGACCAAAATGAATGTCATAGTTCCAGCTACCATAACCATATTGCATAAAATTGGAAGGAAGAATTAGAGCAGAATGATCCTTCCCTTTTTAAGATATCCTCAGAAAACTGCCTTCCATTCCATCCACTACTACTGGAGGCAGAGAAATGAAAATTTTTAGCTTATGTGGAATATGTCTATATAAAAAATTTTATTGATAAGCAAAAAATAAAGAGTGGATCATTGGGGGAAACAGATTTTCATCTTTGGCATATCGGGAACTATGTTTATTTTGGTCTCCCACGTGTTTCATGTGTTGACAGAGTATGGAATTCCAAGTTGAAAATAAGCTTTCATCAGAACTTTAAAAGTATTTCTCTACCATCATCTAGCATTCACTGTTGTAATATAGGTCAGATTTCAGTCCAATTGAAATGTCATATTTATCTGATTCATTTATTTGTTTGACTCTGCAACTTTTAGTTCTTTATCCTTAATGTTCTGAAATTTCACAATAATATTTCCAGTTATTTTCATTTATTGTTCTGGGCATTTGATATGCTTCCTCTCATAGAAATCCTGTTATAAGAATGTCTAGCTTCTAAAAATTGACTACTAGACTTCCCAGATTGGTTGTCTCTCACTTACCTTTTCTGTCATATTATCATCTCTACTTTTTTCCTCATATATGTCATGGAAGGTATCCTGAAATTTTTTTCTTTCAACCTTTCTATTGAAAGTTTTATTTCAGCAATAATATTTTAAACAAGTTCTCATTTTGTTCTTTCTTTTCCATAGCTTTGTGTTATATTGTGGCTGCAATATCAGCTTACGTGTCTTCAAGAATATTATTAACGGTATTTTTAGCTATTTTTCCTCTTCTTGAATAAATATTTTCCTTGGAATTTTTGTTCTCATTTGTTTATCTTGGAGATTATCTCATGCCATATCTTTTTTTTCCCCAAGTATTTAGTGATTCCTGGCTTCCATTTCATATTTAAGAATGAAAGCATATGAGAATTTCAGTTAAGTTTCATGAAAGACACTCCCAATACTCCAAACATTTTAAAGTTTTGGAATACACACACATACATGCACTTAACCTCCAAAGTAGAAAAGGAAAGTCTGCAGCTTTCAAAAATGAAAAAGAAACTTAAAGCCATAGATGATTTCAAAAATAAAAGGCAAGTGACCCACAGGGGCATGATATTTTAATTGAGCCCTGAATGAAGCTCTCACTCCTCACTCAGCCGGGAAGGACATGGCATGGAATCCAGCTAACCACTCTGGGAAAAAGAGGGTGAAAAGACTTACCCACAAGAAACTGGGAATCAGAGTCTGTGTAGTGGGAGATACAGAGTTCAAAATTAACATAGTATCTGTTCTGGAAATAGTAAAAACCACAGAGTTTTAGCAAAGACAAACTTGAACTTGCCCAGCAGAAATCCCTCCATGGCTCAGGGCATCAATAACTATCTTGTAAAAAACAAACAAACAAACAAAACAAAAACAAACTCTCATTCAAAAAACAAGAATTAATTAATTACATAGAAAAAAATCACAATGAGATTCAGCCGGTGCAACAAATGGGAAAATTATACTCAAAGAGTTAATAAATCAAGTGAAAGGAAATTTAAAACAAAAGGCAATTCTGATATAAAAAATTTAAGAAATGAAAAACGTAGTCAGAAATATTCCAAATTTGAAAACTATAAACCTACATATTAGAGAACCTCAGTAAACCCCAAACAGAATAAACAAAATGAAATCATACCACAGCACATTATAATAAAATATCTGAAAACCAGGGATAAAAAGAAAATCTTAAAAATAGCTAGAAAAAAAGTAACATTATAAACAGAGGAACAAGATTAGAATGACCCACAGATCAGAAATGAGGTAAGACAGAATACAGTGAAATGACATATTTAACATGCTAAAAGGGGAAAAAAGTGTCAAAATACAATGTTATATTCAGTTAAAATATTCTTTAGAAATGAAGGTAAAATAAGGTCATTTCTAAACAAGTAAAAGCTGAGAGAATTTACTGCCAGCAAATCTACACTAAAATAAATGTTAAAGGAAATCTTTTACTCTAAAAGATATTTCCATATGGAATCTCATATTTACCCAAAGAAATAAGAACAATGGAAATGGTAAATATGGGCATTAGAAAGATATAGATGTGCATGTGTGAACCTTTTTCCTTATTTTAAAATTTCATTTAAAAGATGGCTGTTTAAATGAAAAATAATATAAATGTATTATAGGCTTTATAAATATGTAGAAATAAAATAGATGACAATAATAGCACAAAAGACAGTAAGGAGAAGAGAAGTATCTTTTGTAAGTTCCTACATTGCATGGTAAGTGAATATTAATTATAGCTATGCTGTGATAATTTGAAAATGCATATTATAAACACTAGAGCAAAAAAAGGTAAAATGGAATACTAAGAATACTAAATTAATCAATAGGAAGGCAGGAAAAGAGGACAAAAGAACAGAGAACAAATAGGGAGCAAATAGCTAGATGGTAGAATTAAACCCAAATATGTTAATTTCATTAAATGTACATGGTCTAAACACTCCAGTTAGAAGGCAGAGATTGTCCAACTTAATTTTAAAAAGCAAGATCAACTATATGCTATGAATAAGAAACCTATTTTTAAAATAAAAACACACAGATACATTACAAATAAGATGATGAAAAATGATAAATCATATAGTCACTGAACTAGCTATTTTAATAACAAAATAGATTTCAGAATGAGGAATATTATCAGAAACATGGAAGGATATTTCATATTGAAAAAATATTTCAAATACATCAAGAATATATAAATGACAAATTAGCATCTAATAACAGAGGTTTAAAATACACAAAGCAAAAAATAACCAAGTTAATAGATTAAAAGGTCACAATTATTGTTGGATATTTCAACACTCATCTCTCAGTAATTAATGAAAATGCACACAGGGATCAGTAAGGACATAAGAGTTGGACAAAAATAGAAACCAACTTGTCTTAATTGATATTTATAGGACACTCCACCCAGCAACTGCTGTATACACATTCTTTTTAAATGCGCGTAAAAGTTACCAAAGTCTAAGCAAAGCTGAAAACTTAGAAGGATCAAAATCACAGAAGATATATTCTCTGACCACACATTCACACAATTTGAACAGGAAATATATAACAAAAAACCCTCAAATTTTCAAATATTTGGAAATTAAACAACATACTCCTAAATAACTCATAAATCACAAAAGAAATCACAAGGGAAATTATTAAACATTTTGACTGGATGACATAAAAATCACTGCATATCAACATGAAGCTAAAACAATTTTTAGAAATTCATTGCTTTAAATGCTTATATTAGGAAAAAAGATAGTTTAAAAATCAAGTACCTAAGTTCCCATACAAGCAAGCTGGAAACATAAAAGTAATTCAAAGTAAGTGAAGAAAGGAAATAGCAAGTAAAAAGAATAGAAATTAATGAAATAGACAACACACACATAAGACAGAAGATGAGTGAAATCAAAACCAAGTCCTCAGAAAAGAGAAGAAAAATTAATAAACTTCTAGCAATACCAATAGAAGGAATGAAGGAGGGATGGAGGGGACACATATTACCAGTTTCTGGAGTATATGAAACTTCATCCCTACCAATCGTATAGACATTAGAAAAGATAATAAACATATTTTGAACAACTGTGCTAACTGGGAGAAAACAAGCAATTTCTTGACAATTGGGATGAAACAGGCAATTCTTTGAAAAACACAAATTATAAAAAGTGATATAAAAAGTAATAGATAATATCTATATCTATTGAAAAGACCTAATTCATAAATAAAAACCTTCCCCTAAGAAAATTCCACACCTTCAATAGAGAATTTTGTCAAACATTTAATGAAAATTAATACCAGATTTTCATTTCCTCAGGAAATAGATGATGAGAAATTAGTTTCCAACTCATATTACAAGGGCTGCATTACTTTGACACCAAAACCAAAGTTCTTATGCAAATGTTCATAAAGGAAAATGATAGATACAATATTACTAGTGACTTTAGCAAGGTCCCAGGATGAAAGATCAATATATAAGAATCAATCACTTGATTTTGTTATCTATTGTACATTGAAAAAACATTTACTATAGGACTAAAGACACAAAATACTTAGAGATGAAAATTTAAAAATACATGAAAGATGTTTATTATGGAAATTACAAAGTATTGTTGAGAGAAGTTAAATAAGACCTAAATAAATATAGAGATAGACCATGTTTATGGATTGGAAGGCTCTATTAGGATTTCAATTCTTCCCAAATTGGTTTTAAGAGTCAATGCAATCCCAGTCAGAATCACAGAGTGCCTATTTGTAGAAATCGGTGAGTTGTTTCTAAAATTTATATGGAAATGGAAAGCCTACCTCGGATAATGAAAACAACTTTGAAAAAGAAGAAGAATGTTGGACTAACATTACTTGATTTCAAAACTTAAAAAAAAACTGCAGTAATCAAGATATTGTGGTTTTTCTGCAAGTATAGATATATAGCTCAAAGAACAGAACATACCCACATGTATATGGTCAATTGATTTTTCCTCTTTATATATATATATCTGTGTGTGTGTGTATATATATATATTTAGTAGAGAAGTTGTAGGTTTACAGAAAGATCATACAGGAAATACAGAGTTCCTATATACCCACCTCCATTTTAACATTTTGCATTTGTATGATGCCTTTGCTACAACTGATGAGAGAATACTATTACAGTTGTACTATTAACTGTAGTCCATAGTATACATTATGGTTCACTTGTTGTGTTGTACAATCCTATGTTTTTGCTTTTATTAGAGAACTTGCAGGTTTACAGAGCAATCACACATAAAATACAGGACTCCCATATACTATCCTATTATTAACACATTGCATTGGGATAGTACATTTGTTTCAGTTTACGAAAGCACATTTTTATCATTATACTATTAACTACAGTTCGTGGTTTAACTTAGGGTTCACAGTTTGTGTTGTGCAGCTCCATGGATTTGTTTTTAGTTTTATTCTAGTGCCATAAATACAACATAAAACTTCCCCCTTTTATCCACATTCAAATATATAATTAGTGCTATTAATTACATATTCAATGTTGTGCTACCATCACCACCATCTGTTACCAAAACTTTCCAACCTCACAAAGAGACACAGTACATTTTAAGCCTTTACTCCCTATTCCCTACCCCAACCCAGACCCCTGGTAACCTATATTCTAGACTGACTCAATGAGTATGTTTATTTAATTATTATAGATCAGTGAGAGCATACAACACTTGTCCTTTTGTGTCTGACTTATTTCACTCAACATGATGTCTTCAGGGTTCATCCATGTCACCGTATATATCAGAACTCCACTCCTTTTTACAGCTGAATAATATTCCATTGTGTTCATTTGCCATATTTTGTTTATCCATTCATTGGATGATGGACACTTAGGTTGCTTCTATCTTTTGACAATTGTCAATAATGCTGCTATGAACATCAGTATGCAAATATATGTTTGAGTCCCTGCTTTCAATTTTTTGGGTATATACCAAGAAGTGGGATTGCTGGGTCATATGGTAATTCTACATGTAACTTTCTGTGGAACCGCCAAATTGTCCTCCAGCAGCAACTGCACCATTTTACATTCCCACCAGCAATGAATGAGCATTCCTATTTCTCCACATTCTCTCCAACACTTGTAATTTTCTTTCTTTCTTTTTTTTTTTTT